>CAOLHI010002982.1:0-234836 GCA_948474755.1 Ctenosaura bakeri
GTCCCATAAGAAGTTACCAACAGAACTTGGAAGAAATAGATTCTCCTGAATTGCCATCCAAGCACAACTGGCATTTTGTCTGAATCTGTAATTCCCATGTCCCACCACACATGACAAACTGGGCTTCTGCAATCTAGTACCCTCCAAATGTGTTAGCCTACAGTGCCCATCATCCTCATGCATGGTGGAAAGTGGTGAGGATATGAATCTAAAACAGCCGGAGGGTACCAGGTTGCAGAGACGCGAACTACACAATGACGATTAGGCTCATAGAACAACAAGTGCATGGTGCCATATACCCATCTCTCTTGCAATGTCTGCTCATCGGAAGGTTTCCTTGCATTTCAGGTGATCTTTAGCCTTGTTCCTCCGAATGAGAGTGAACTCAGGTCTTTGTGATGGTTAACTTTTGCCTTACCAGTGTAGATATTTAATAATGCCATTTCAGGGCTCAGGAGAAATGTCTGCTTTGTTGTTGCTCTTTGGGTCCTCCACCCACCCACCAAAGAACCCAGGTTTGGGTGGTAATTTCTGTGTGGGCAGATAGGAAAAACCATTCTGGGTTTAGTTTAAAACTTTAAAGGAGCTACTCAATGTGCTGAACATATCCTGAGGATAGGGCTCAGTACCTCGGAGAGCTCCTTTGGAGTTCAGATTAAACCTGGAGGGGATCCACTGCTCTCCTGGCAAGGAGACCACCAGCTGCCACTGCAGAACCTGGTTGTCACATGCTTAGATCCCCATAAGTGAAAAAAAGGGCCTAGACTTCCACTTCCAATTTCTCTTCCTTGAACAACAGCATGCTTGAGATCAGTCTTGGTATTTCAGCACTCATCCCTCCCCAGTTACTCTGTCCCAACCAGTGGCATCACTAGGACTGGTGTTACCCAGTGCAATAACTTATGGTGTCACCCCATGGACCTCCTCTTGTACAAAATCAGCCACTATAGATAACCAGCAGGGACAAAAAGAACAGGGCATATTGTAGTGCGTGCAGACAAAACCACACAATTTGAAGTGTCATTGGTATTGGGTAATAGTGACAGCTCTATCCAAAGCACATGCACATTAGGAGGTTCAAAAAGTAAATCAGTATGGGGTTTTAACTTTGCAGGTATAGCAATAACAGTGCATATAAGCTGGGCTTTCAAAAAAATTTTTTTTGTGGTTATGTTTAACTATAGGAATATTTTTATAAAAAAAATAACGCATTTCTGCTAAAACACAAACATTTTATAGGCAGCTATTTTGGTGTCACCCTCTCTGATGGTGTCAGGTGCACCCAGTGCAACCCCCTAGTGATGCCACTGGTCCCAACTTAGTTTGAGGGCTTTGTCTCAGCTAATCTCCTTCAGCTCATCTGTATTCCTGGAGAATGAGCAACCAACTTTTTCAGATTAAAAAGCTTTTTGGGGACTTCAGGAACTGCTCTGGAAAAATAACCCCGTGGCATCGCTGGTGGAGCCACGCAGAGCCTGAGAGCTAACTCCAACAGGTAGCCCTGATGTGAATTTCCATTGCACAGTTTATCTGCTAGCTGGTACAAGAGAATCTGCTCTGCTGCTCCCCTGCGCGCCTCTCTTCTCTCTGTCCGCAGGAGGCAATTGCATTAGTTTTTAACCAAGCAAGATCAGAAGGATGGAGAAAGAGAGAGACAGAGACAAAGTGAATCCAGAGAAGGAGCCCTTGGAGATGTCAGAGAGTGGCCTTTTGCAGAGAGAATGAGGCCCGTGTCTCGGGGAGCCAGGCAGACCATGGATATCAAAGGGGAAAGGAAGAAAGTTCATGATCCTAAGATTGTGTGCCTATTTCAATCTCAGGTGAAAAGCCCACGGAAGACAAAGACGAAGATGAAGACAATGACAAAGATGAAGAAATTACGAAGAAGATCTGCAAGTTGTTAGCCAGATTTCACTGGGGGAGCAAAATCAGAGATGAATGTGGAGGTTCTCCTTCCCAAAATGGAGAAAAAGAAACATCTAAGGGGTTTTGTGGGAAGCTACAAAAGTTGAGCAACATTTCTTGGGAGGCAAGTGAGCTTCTGAGCCACGAAGCGGCTGTCGAGTTTTGCCTAAAATGAGAGATGAAGGGAATTTGGAGGCCCTGCCTTGAATAAAATGATCTGAAGTAAGGAAAGATTTGAAAAGAGAAAGATTTCCCAGGTGCAGGTCTCCACCTCCTTTCCCCTGCAAGCTTGCAAGGGCAACATGGCTGGAAATGTGAGCTAGAGAAGAGATATTCTGTTAACTTTAATGTCTGTAGGATGCTCAGAACACCACACAAGCCAGGCAAACTCATTTCCATTTCTCTGCTTTTGCTGCTTTTTCTCCACCGCTTCATTTCTATCACTCTCTGAAAATTTAGGAACAAAAGTAATGGGAAATATTTGCATAGATTTTTCACAGCAGAGTTGGGCAGATCCATTCCAACGGATGTCAGTTTGATAGCCAGGATGATGTAGTGGTTTGTGAGTTGTGCTACAACCCTAGAGGTCAGGGGTGATTCCCCACTTGGCCATGAAAACTGACTGGGTGACCTTGACTGTCTCGCACACAGTCCCCAGAAAAATGCTGTGAGAAGTTAGCCTTAGGGTTGCCATAAGATGGATACACCTTGAAGGCACAGAACAACACGATGTCAGTTTTGCACATGGTTTTTATCTGTGGCCATTTCTGCAATAGACTGTAATAGCGCTATTATTCCACTTTCAGCATCCTATGGAATCCTGGGGTTTGCAGTTTAGGGAGGGGCCTTGGAGGTATTGGATATAGGCCCCAATTTCTCAGTCCTATTATTAGTCTGAAATAGAGCCAACCCATTGAAAAAATGGGATTTACCTCCATGTTGGCTCATTGTTCAACAGTTGACTCAATGGGTTTCCTCTGGTCCAGAATCACCAATAAGTTTTAGGCACTAGAGATACATTCACTTTCAAAAATGTGTATTTCCCAATTTGTGTTGATATTTTTTAAAGCTGAAAACCATGTTTAATTTTCTTGTATTTCTTTTGATGTGTAGTTTTTTTTTTTTAAAGCGGCTTTAGTTCTGTAGCATATTTAGAAGTTTTTTGTCCTTGTTGGATGTTGAGTTTTAATCACTGTTGCTTTCAGCGGCTGTTCAATTAATTGTTTTAAATTGATTGTTTCCATGTTCTTTTGATTCTACTTGTACTGGCTTTGTGTTTTTAATTGCAGGTTGTGCTGAAAGTTCTTAGCTTATAGAGTGATCCGTAAATTTAAGAAGTAAATAAATATTCAGGAAGTACCAAAGCAGGTGGAATATTGGCGCTGCAGTTCTGCAGAGGTCTGCTTGGAAGGTACAGCAGGTTCTCAAGGGGTCTTACTGGTTCTTCTCTCTGTTAAAGCTTGGGAAAATTATCCTTTGGTACTATAATTCCCAGAATCCTCTAAGCAGCATGGCCAAACTCTGGCCTGCACAATAACCTGGGAAGCAAAAATCCACAGTCCCAATGAATAAAACAGGACTTAGAGGGCACTGATTAATATTTCCAGACCATTCAAGAATGTGCAACGACCTGGCAGGACTCCTGTTGGCGTGTCCAAACTAGAGTAAACCCATTCAATCCATTGTTGAATGGTGAGTCAACACATAGGTAAATACAGTTGATACAGTGGCTCTACTTTAGCTGGAATGAAAAAATAGGATTTAGCCCCATGTGAAATACTTACACCTGTGTAACTCCACTTGCGCATATGCCCATTGAAAAATGATAAAAAAGAAATGTACAACTGCATGTGCAGAGATGCTACACAGGGGTCCCAGCCATAATCCGCTCTCAATCCCCTATTTTATTCTCACAACAGTCCTGGGAGGGAGGTTAGGCTGAGAAAGAGAGACTGACCTGAGTTCACCCAGTGAACTTCAGGATTGAGTAGAGATTTGGACCAGGACTTTGTACTAGAGACCAGTCGCACAGCAATGGCTCTTCTGTTTTTGTAAAGCAAGAAAAACCCCTTTGTTATCTGGAGAAGCAAGGTGGAAATTAATAGCTGTTGCCCTTTCTCTCTCAGGGAAACCACCAGTAACTGCAAAGTTTCCATCCTGCTCTGGAAGGAGGGGGTTGTCTTTTTAATTGATGTTCGTATTTTCAACTGTGTTGTGTGTCTGTTTGTTGCTGTACTTTAATCTGTTGTTCCCCCCTTGATCCAGACAGAGGTGGGATGATGATGATGATGATGATGGTGGTGGTGATAGATGCACACATTATTTCAGGACTCTCAATGTAAGGATAGTGCAACAGCGCCACATTTTTGACTTTAAGCCCAGTAACCGTAGCGCAAGGAAGGCTGCAGGTGGAAACAGAAGAGATAATATGTTCAGAGTTGGGAGGAAATGATTACTGTGAGAATTTTCTTTTTCTGTGTCACATTTCCATTTAATTGTATCCTGGTTGCTTCCTCCTTCACAGCGTGAATATTGGGACTGGATATAGCTTTCATCCCTAACAGAGACAACCAGGGGTGAGGTAGGTGGGTGTGAAGTCTCTCCTTAATGTATAACGTTAAAAATGAGGCAAGCCGGATCAAATCAGAACCAATGGGACTGTGTTCTGAGCAAGCAACCAGCTGCTGCCACTCTGAGAGGACAAAAGAGGACACTGGACTATCCAAAATCACATTGGCAAATTGATATGCAGAGACACAGCACTGGAAATGCTTTTTTGAATAGCATTGCCAAGACATTATACCTGTGTGCCTCCTGAGTCTGTAGTCCAGATGCTGGTGATGCTGGGTGAGAGGATGATGGGTCCATGCTCTCCCTCCATATGGCCCTGAATTTGGACTGGATGCCGTCAAATAGATGCCACCTTCAGAAAGATGACTCTTTCCTCGCACTCTTTTGATAGAGGACTGTCTTTCTACAAAGGCAACGTGAGGCCACCCTCTCCTCCCCTCATTAAGCAAACACCAGGATTGATTTACATATCGGGGCTCCCCAATTGCAGCATGATATATTAGCGTGATGGAGATTTTGGTCTGTGCTATGCAGGAAGTCCTGTGTTGGTGTTTTCTGGGAGTACTTGGACATTTAGGAGACCATGCATGTGCTGGACTCAGTATAAAATATGTAGCATTCTTCCTGGTACTGTGGTTTAAAGAAAAAAGTTTATATCCATCTGCAAACTGTTAAAAACTTTTGTAATTGTGTTTGCAATATTCATTTATAAGTGGCCCCATAGAAGCCAAGGAAGTGGTAGACACACATCACGCACAGTTTAATTTGTTTTCTCCATCCTTTGGGGAAAATCTGTTCCTTTCCAATCTTTTAGTCTCCGTGAAAGGGGCAAATTAAACCAGTTAGCAAATCACTGTGGAATGTGCTCATTCTCCTCTACTCCTTCTTCAGCTTTTCTTTTTGGCACACGAACAAACTCTGACGAGATCCATTTAACACACTCTCGGTGGCACCCCTTCCTCATCTTTGAGCTCCCAGCTTAAAACCATTAACCATCAAGGGAAAGCATTGGGAGGGATCCAGTTTCTAGACACAATGGAATCCAGCAGAGACTCTGCTCTTTCTCCACATCCTGGCTCAAAGCACTTTCCTCAATAAATGTGGACTTGCATAGTTTTTTGCAGACAGACAGGTTTTCACTAAGCAAAAACCTTTCAACTAATTTCAGGTTATTCCTCACCTCTTCCTTTCAGATCAATGTCTGGGGAAGAAAACGCAGGATAAACAGAAAGAGATAGTTTTGCTTCCTTGGCTTTACGGCTGAGAAATCAAAGCCTAACACAGCAGAGACCATGTGGAGTCACACCAAAAAGGTACTACAACCAGTGGTGGTTAGTGGTTTCCACATCAGTGGAGGCTGTTGAATCTGCTCCAGGTTTCAGCCTGAACTTTAAAGGAGTTATCCAAAGTATTGAACCTTATCCTCCATCACAGTTCAGCTAACTGTTGGGTTTCAATATTTGGGTTCATTTTGGGGCTTGTTTTCTGCTGCTCCAGAGACCAGGACAAGGAGCCATGGATTCAAGCTGCAGGAAAGGAGATTCCACCTGAACCTCAGGACGAACTTCCTGACAGTCAGGGCTGTCCGGCAGTGGAATCTGCTGCCTCCATGGAGTGTGGTGGAGTCTCCTTCCTTGGAGGTTTTTAAGCAGAGGCTGGATGGCCATCTGTCGGGAGTGCTTTGAGGGTGTTCCTGCATGGCAGGGGGTTGGACTGGATGGCCTGTGTGGTCTCTTCCAACTCTACATTTCTATGATTCTATGATTCTATGATTCTATGATTCTATGATTCTATGATTCTATGATTCTATGATTCTATGATTCAGCTTGGGGAAAAGTTTATTTTTTTGGACAACAGCTCCGAGGATCAATTAGCCAGCTTGGTGATGGGGGATTCTGGGGTTTGCAGTCACAGCTTGTTTTCCAAACTGAGATTGTAACCTCAATCAATCTATGTTTGCAGATCGCAGCTATGCATGGCTGCTCAATGGAGCTTTGAGTGAGTAGTCTCATGAAGTGATTAGGATTCCCACATTGGAACAAATTGCATCACGGTGTAAGCAAGCGATGCAAAGGATTTTTTTTTTTTTTTGGGGGGTGGGCAATTGTACTTTAACACTGCTCTACAAAGATTTTTCACTTCAGAAGGCTACAGATGGGAAGTTATCAAATGGGAAGTTATCAAATAAGACACCAACGTCCCCACTTTTAAGAATGTAAACACATTGGTACATTGTACCTGTCTACAAACACTTTATACTACCAACTTTTTTTTCTTCTGTCTCGAAGATTCTGTAAGATCCTTTGCTCTGGTTGTGGTGACATTCCAGTCAAATGCACCCGTGGGCACCAGTGGAACTTAAGGGTTCAGGACTCACAGGGGTAGGATAGACAAGCAATTATTTGGGGATCTGAATGCATTATATCACCTGGAAAAAGACTTGGGTGTGTTTAAAGCATTAAGCATCATTAAGAAACATTTCCTAAATGGATCGTTCCCTTTGGTTGGTATCAGATTGTGTCAGTTTGCTTTAATTTGTCAAGTAAACACTTGTACACACCCCCCCATAAAGCTCCTGCACACCATTCCTTGATATTATTAAGAAGCTGTTGTTGTCACAGTGCATAAATTCACACTGCAGATGCCGCCCGATTCCGTTGTCTTTTTCCAGGCTGCTCAGCAACCCAATTCCAAGCAGAGATGTCAAATTGTTCCTGGATAACAAAAGTTAATTGACGTCCAAGGAAACATGATGCTAACTGCTGTGAGTAGCAGCTCATTTTTACATTCGCTGAATTTATGGTTGCAAGAGAACAGTAGATATGATTCCGTGGCATCAAAGCTGAAGGGAACTAAGTCCAGTCTGAGGTGTGAATAGTCTCTCCATCCCTGATTATAGCGAGTGGGCAAACTGGAAGTTAGTCAACCAGTATTAAAAACAAAAATACATAACAGTACCCCCTCATTAGATGAGAAAAATAAATAATGTAGAAATGCATCTCACAGAGTGGATATTACTTGGATTTTTGCTGGTTGCTTTCCTATTCTAGTGGAATCAGCATCCCTTTTTGTCAGGAAGGCCCAATGAAACAGGTTTTGGGTGTCCCAGAGAGGATTTACTGAGATGGAAGAAACCACCCCCTCCTACCCAGCCAGGGAATCTGGGGGCCTTTGTTAAAAAAAAAAAAAAAGGACTTTTACTCAGCTCATCCTGGGGATGAGAGCTCCTAGAATAGTGGAAAATTGGATGACTTGTTGTCATCTCTGTGTGTGCTGAGATTGGTTGCAAGACCCTTCATCGCCTTCATTCCTTGTATTCCTTTCTTTCCTTCTTTCTTTTGCCCTTTCTGTTCAACTTCTCTTCTTCCTTCCTTTTTTTCCTGGCTCATACTAGATCTTCTCCCGATCTGGACAATTTACAAATGAAAAGCCCATTTAATGGGGATGTTAAGGATTTGGAATTCACCTGGAGTGACAGCTGTTAACTGTGCAAATTGGCCATTCCACAGCAATATGGGCGATACATGTTTGCTGTTCATTGTCATTTCACATTTGCAATTTGTCACTCGCAATGGCAAGCGTTCTGCATATTTGACTGGCCCGTGGGCTGAGTTGGAAACCTTTGCATGCGTATACCTGCTAATTGCTACTTTCCATCTTTGCAGAATTCCTGTTTGTTTTACAACATTCTTTCGCTTTCTGCATCAATCTAACATGCAGCCATTTTCCTGTCTTCCTTCTTTCTCCTTCATCAGAACCCCATATTTCCCACTAAAACTTCTGCTTTCCACTGCAGCCCCTCTCAAAATGAAGTCAGGAAGTGTCACTTCCTGTTGCCATTTTGAGAGGGACTGCAGGGGAAAAAAAAGAAGTATTTGGGCTTGCTTTGTGGCCAGATGTGGCCCATAGGATCCTACAGGGTTGCCATAAATCAGAAACAACTTGAAGGTGCACAACAACAATGATGCGCTGGAGAATTCTGACTGAGCTTTCCTAATACTCCTTCTTAAACCACATATCCCAAGCTTATTTCCAGGAGCAGAAAACTATCCCCTGGTCCTGCCACAGTTTCTCACCCAGCAGGAAAGGGTTCTTGGAAATCTTCTGAATTTGAATATCCCATCCTTTCTTGGTGACAAGTTCATTATCTGCTTCTCCTCTCTTCTCTGGTTTTAATGCAGGCCTGTTGGATAATCAGCAGCCATAATTCCTATACACTCCCTGGGGTGCGTCCTATGTTTGCAACTGATTTTTCTCTGTTGCACCATTATGTGCTTAGTCCATGTTATTTGAAAGTGGAGTGATTGCTTCTATTATGCCCCCCTCTGTTGCATAACCCCTTAGTATCCCCATCATCTTCTAACTCGCCCAGGTGCTCATTTAAGATTTTGACTGTCTTCAATACAAGAGAGGATGAAACAAGGCAGAGGCCTTGGTGTTTTGCCAAGATCCTGGTGATGGAGTTTGCCTTTCCTCAAAGCTGTTCCCGTCTCCTGGTCGTCGGTCACGTTACGCAGTTGTCTCTCCAGTTTATCAGGCCGCTGCAGGTAAGAGAGGAGATTAGCTGGCTGCAGATAATGCAAACAAATCTGTTCCTTAAAGATATGCACCCATGCTGCCTGCCGAAGCCGTTACCCAATCTACTTTACGCCTCTGTAGTGTGATTGCCTCCCATTTTGGAAATGGGCTTCAATGGAATGAGTCTAAAGCAGCGTTTCTGAGACAGGGGATAAAGAGTGAAGATGGAAGTCGAGCACTATAAGCTCTGATTTATATCATCACTTACTAAGGTGAGAAGGCACAGCAAAATTCATTTCAGCTCCAGGCCAGAAGGGAAAGGTCAGAGGCTGACCATGGGGCCAAAAACAGGCAGAGCCAAACTAAAGGAAAAAGCATTCTGACTCAAGGGGAAAAAAAGAAAAGAAAAGAAAACTGCAGAGTTATTAAGCTCTTAGGAATCTCAAAGAGAAGCAGACTAAACATTCTAACCCTGCCATTGATTAACTGGAACTTTCCTCTGCTAGCAATAACCGCCTGAAATGTAAGGAAAAGGTTCAACGTGGATAGTTTTTAGGTGGTGCTTGCTTAGTAATTTTCAGTTATGGCTTAATGAGTCCTGTTTCATGGATGTATCTTCAGTATTCTCCTGGGGTAGGCTATGTGTGTTGTATGCTGTTGCTGGCTACATTTTCCAAAATTGCTGTGAGTGGCAATGTGTGCGTTTGCTTTAGTGTCAGATTGCTCATGGTGTGCGCTGTCATCTGGACCGACCTGGTGTTATTCCATAAACTGCTGTTTTAAGTTCACTGTGCCTCCATTCTTGAACCCCAAACTGGGCAGGTTTCCCCTTCATGCTCCAGCAGCATAAACAAACAGCCCGTAGTGATTAAGAAATAGAGAGAGAAAAGTCTTCTCTTGTTTTATTCTCATGTGTTGTTAAGAGTCAGCAACATGTACATGCCTATCCCTGCTAAGAGATGTTAGTCTATAGATGTTTGGGCACGGCATATCTTTATGGCACACTTTCTCTTTGCTCATCCACACTTATTCTCTTCCTGCGCCATTCTGTCTCCTACAGCCATTTTCTTTTCCCTCTCTCTCCTCCATGAGAGCAGGTGCTCGATTATGAACAAGAACTGTGAGTAAAGCCGGACAGTCCAGATTGATGCTCTGTGGTCCCACTTTTTCCACTGCTTTTTAGGAAGTCCCAGTTTCTCTCGCTCTCCTCTTCCCACTTTCCCCCTTTGTGTTCAGCGTACTGGCTTCAAAGTGCAAAGGTAGTTTTCACGCAGGTCAACTCAGCAGAGGGGAAAGGAAAGGAGCGGGTGGAATATCAGCCTTCCCAGAAGGCTCAGGCAAAAGCAATCGGCTACAAACTCTCCCGCCTTGTGTGTTCTTCATCTTTAATAACTTTTGCCATCTTGACCACACTGTGCTGTGACTTGGCCCCATGTGTCCTGGTTTCCATGTGTTGGAGGGTACGTGAGAATAGGCCCAACAGATCAATTGCTGAATGGTAAATCAACACTGGTGTAGATCCCATTGGTTCAGTGAGTCTACCCCGGACTAGCAATGGCAGCTTTTGCGTAGCAGCAGATGCTATTCCTTCGCAATAACAGATAATGTTCCCTTTGGTAAATGTTTTATATGTAGGAACTCTCAGTCCTGCCTGTTTCCCAAGCTGTATGAAAGAATCACCCAGTGTGTGTGTGCATAGCCATGCAAGTCTGAATCCCTCCTCTACCCCCCGCTGTCCAGCTCAGGTTTTGAGCTTAGAATCCCTGGTTCCAAGATTATATTGCAGCTTTGATCTATCCCAGCCTTTTATTTCTTCTCATTTTCTTGGCTGACAAGCTTTTAAAAGGCAGCTGCTTTGAAGCCTTGGGGAAGACAGAGCAGAACTTCACTGCTGTCCTTCCATTTTGACATTTCCAAAGGTTCAAAGATTTCAGGGGGCCAAAAGTGAACAGATACCCATACCTAGAGGTTCACAGCAACACTGCCTGGCTAGTTGCTCCTGTGCCAGATTAAGGTTTTCATATAAAGCCCCAGGAGCTGGTTACCCTGGGAGAACAGCCTTACGCCTCGGAGATCCCTTTATTCATGGAGGTCATCTGCAAGGGCCTCCCTGGAGTATGTAGACAATCATGCCCCTTTAATGCCACTTTAAATGCCATGAAACCATCCTATTGAATTCTGGGATTTACAGTTCCATGAAGTTCTTAGAGTTTGCTCCCAGAGAGTTGTACAGGGGAGGGAACCAAAGAACTGTGAGTAGCTAACCAGGCTACAAACCGCAGGATTCCATAGGATGGAGCCATGGCAGTTAAAGTGGTATGAAAGTGCTACCATTGGCCAGTGTGAATATATAGGCCTTAGAAAAGCTTTAGCCTAAGTTTTCAGCTATGGAAAAGCCAGGCTCTCCCTCTTCGTCTGCTTTTAGCTTTGGGATGTGCTAAACAAGTGATGAGAAAGAAACAGGAGAAGTCCAGGTTGCTGTGAATATCATTGTACTTTTGCAGATAAGATTCATGGTAGACTGCTGGTCCCTGAGAATTTTTTCCTGGGAAACGTTTGTCACTATGAAACGATTGTTTGTGTTTAACACTTGTGTGCTTAAGGAGTGCCAGCTTTGCTTTCTTTGAACCCACAGAGTCTGCAAGCAGCCAAGAAAGTTTGTTCATCTTCCTGTTTCACTGTGCAAATGGTTAGTAAGGGGTTTCATTTGGTGCGAAACCAAGCCTGGTGGATTTTGGAAGCCACAAAAACTACCTATGGGACTCATGTTACCCATGATTTAATCTGAAATACACTCTTTTCAATTTTCGTTGGCTCTAAGTGCTATACAAATATAAAAATAAATAAATCAATAAGCCCTAAACCTGTTGATTAGTCCTGACTGAAGCAGAGCCAACAAATCAGATGCTGAAGGTAAGTCAACATGTGAAATAAATCTCATTGATTTAGTGTGGTTCTCTCGAAGTTGTCAAGGCCAATAATTTCAAAGAATACATTACAAGAAACTAGTTGTTTGCTGCTAATTCCAACTTCTGCTTCTCACCAGTCAGGAGAATGGGTTGGACCTAACAGAAGGAAATGGCTCAGAGAGTCAGTTCTTCTCCTCCCACTTTTCATCATGGCGTGGCAGCAGCTTTCTGGGGGCTCCAGAAGGAGTCTTTGACAGCCCCTGTCTCCACCTGGGGATCTCAGAGACGAACCATGCAGTCGCTTGCAGTTTGCCCCATGAGCAATCGGACACTTCTCCAAAGCTGACTTGGAAAAAGGCACAATTTCATAATCTTATATCCTTATTAGTGTCACTCGTAATCCTCCAAATGACCGTGATGGCTGGAGGAATTAAACCATGTCAGATAAGTAACCTGCTTATCTGACACGCATGGCGTACTAATGCATCCATTTTTTCCCCCTAGGAAGTCAAATCTCCCTTGGCTCTACTGCAACTCCAGCCTGCAAATAGTGCATTGCTGAAAAAGGTTTCATCCATCTGTAATACATCCCTGGGGAGTTGAAGAAACACAAATACCATTGGGAACTGGGTAAGGAGTCCAGTTCTACCTCTGGGAAGAAACCGTTTGTGCAAAGGATCTCTCTGGTTTCTCTCCTTCACTCCTGCCCCATTGCACTGAAATCCAAATTTGTTCTTTCCAAATTGTCCATCCTACCACACATCTTCAGGAGTAACTTGAGGCTATCAGCATTGCCTTGCAAAGGCAATGTGGCCTTCCAAGTGTTAATTTTCCATGAAATGCCCCAAAATGCACTTTAGGGGCATTTTAACCATGTTTGGAACCCTGCTGGACCCTCCAGGGGTCAAAATATTGTGAATTTTTTCAATTTTTTTTTTGTCTTCTAGGTGGTGTGGGGGTCATTTCTACCATATTCCTCTCCAGGACAATTAAGTTCCAGGTAGGTGGATCTTTTGTGAAACAAGAAGTGAACAGAAAGTGACTCCCACTCACTTCCTTTTTTATAAAAAGGCCTCTCCTCGGCCTAAAATGATGGTGCATAACTCTTGACCACTGCCTTCAATACACCACTTGATGCACTGGGATTGTGAAAATAGCCATTGTGCATTGCAGAATGGGATGAGCGGTGTCCTCAGCTGTGCAATGTTAGTATTCATTGGAAGGGCAGTGTAGGGCAACCACTACATAACTACAAGTATAGAACTTGCCCTACACAACGATGTAGGATCTCATTGAGAGTGTGTAGTAGATCCCAACCTCCAGCTATTATGTGCCATGATCCTGAAAAAGAAAGGTAAGCAGTTTTCTAGCCCCTTTTAGAAGACACCTGGAAGCCAAGGCTTATGATTTATGGACCTACTTCAGTGGCACAAATTGGTATTTATGGATGCAAGGTGTTCAAATTTTGGGAACCAAAAACCAAAAAGCAAGTTCTTTCTCTATTCAGAAGCAGGTGTGGGGGAAAAAATGCCACCAACCCAACTCTGTGGGGTGTTTTGCTGGTAAAATTGGATGCATAAGAGGTGTGGAGGCATCTAATTAAACTGGTACACAGGTGTTCAAAGTTGCTAAGCAACCTGTGTTGTTATGCAGCTTGCAAATCTTTTCTTTTCAAACAGCATCCCCACTTCACTGTTTCTCCAAGATATCATTCCAGAGAATCAAACTGGGATGTGTTTGTCCTGGAAGAAGCAGATGTTAGCCAAACACCCTGTTGTTGCTTCCCGGATGGGGCCTAAACTGAAGCCTCCACCCACCATAAACCCTTTAAACTGGGGTGCTCCCACACAAATCTTCTCCTTATTCTGTTTTCCAAGAAACTCGAAGGGAGATCTTGTAATTTTTCCTCGACCATTTGGGCCTGGAGGAATCTATGGAGCAGAAGTTTCTGAACTTGGTTCCCTAGATGTTATTGTATTGCAATGGCCATCATCTCCAACCAGCATTGCCCATGGTGAGGGGTTCTGGGAGTGGTATTCCAACAACATTGAGGGATACATGTTGGGAAATCATGTCTTGTTCTGGTTTGAGTCATGGGTTAGTCAACTTCTCCTGTGTCACTGTTGGGAATCTTCCATTGTGATACACACCTTGTTCCTTGAGATCTAATGCTGCTAGAGTATCCATTTGATGATTCACCTTCCTTTCTCTTGCCCTTATTTCCTGCCTTGCCGAGCTTGGTCTTCTCTTTGGAAAGACTCACTCACGCTTCTAAGACTTAGGGCAGGCTGAAGGATTAGTGCCAACACCCCATGACTTTGGTGGTCTTGGCTTTGTGTAAAAATTGGCAGGTTAGAATAAGTTTCAATATTAAGTGAAGAAAAGGGCACACCTGATCAGAGTTAAGCAATAACAATTTAACATACCCACCAGTTTCTTTTGGGGGTGATAAGAACTTGATGGAAGCACACCATCGAGTTACTGGAGCAAGCAGTAACAGTTTATATTACTTCCAAACATCACTGCCGTGAGAAATTTTGTGTGGTGGTTTGAACGTTGGACTATGAGCTTGGAGACCAGGACTTGATTCTCTGCTCAGTTGTGAAAATAGTTGCTTAGAGATGTGGGGGTGGGGGTGCAATTCGCCCCAGTTGGCAAATTTTTAGGGTGTCCTAACCCGAAGCCATGCCTCCATGTGCCCTGGCCATGCCTCCACACCACAGCCACACCCCTTAGCACAGTGGCCACGCCCCTCATGTCATGGCCACGCCCCCTCCCACCCTCCCTCCGCACACTCCAAGCTCCGCCATGCTTTGAAAACCCGCTGGGTGACCTTGGGAAAGTCACACTCTCTCAGCCTCAGAGAAGGGCAAGAGCAAATCCCCTCTGAAGAAATCCTACCAAGAAAACTGTGTGATAGATTTGCTTCAGGGCCACTTAAAGTTATGTATATCATAATTCATAGTAATTGATGGATTGTTAATTGCTGTGTATTTAAAGGGGTTGGTTTAGGTGGGTTGGTGGGTGGGGAGGATTGGGTATGTTTTTAATGTCTTTTAATGTCTTTTAATGTATAATGCATTTCATGTTGTTCGCCGCCTCGATTCATGTGGAGAGGCAGGATACAAATAAATAATAATAATAATAATAATAATAATAATAATAATAATAATAATAATAATAATAATTATTTCTGATATTACTGAAAATGTTCCCACATCAAATGCTACCTGAGTGTAGTCTTAAGTTGAATGGGCCCATTGAAATCCCTAGTGCTTGCGTCAGAAGTGACTAGCAAGTCCTATTCATTTCCATCTGTCTCTTCTCTAGTTGGCATAAAAGATCAGTTTAGCTTGTGATGTTTTGCTCCGTCTCAGTCAGTTGCTAACTGGCTTAGCAGTGCCTTCCTTTCTTACATCAGCATTTCCCCCTTTTTTTATGCTGTTGTTTGCGATTCATAAATAATCTCCAGATATTTACATCTTTAAGAAAAAGGCACGCGTGTGCACATGCATCTGTGATGATATTAAATTAAATTGCATTGTGATATTTGATAAATGTACGTAGGAGTTTACCTTTCCTTTTTTTATTTTTTTTTAAAAAAGAAACCTCTGGAAAATAAAGGGGGGTGGAAAAGAGGAGAGAGAAAATATATAACAACTGTCAGGCACAAAATGTGCTTGAGTACTTGACAAAGTGCATTTTATCAACAGAATGAAATTAGATACCTGTCAAAATACATTTGTCCTCCAAATAACTATTCATACATTCCATATTCCTGCATAAATAGATATTCATCTGCTCCTTGCTGCCTGTCATTTGCTACTCATGTTCCAGCATCAAACGGAAGATGGGGGGAAATTTCGGAAGACGCCTCCAAAAGCAATAATCAGCTTGAGTTTATATCATTCTCCTCTGGTTCTCTCTGCAGCATTCATTTTATTACCAGAGAGCAGGGAAACATCTATTTAAAATCAATCCAATAATATTATGTTCCAAAACATTAATTTCTGCCTGCAGAAGCTGCGATGGCTTTGAGTGAGCTTTCTCTCCACTTAGCCCCCTTTGATGCAGTTGCCTCCCAGAATGAAAAGTTCCATAAAGCAATGTGATCCCTTGCAGGAGCAGATGAGGGTCAGAGGAAGGATGAGGTGGCTTGGGGCAGATGCCTCCATCCTCCCAGTTGTGGCTGGTTTTCTGTTAGTGTCATGTGCGTGCATGGGTTCCCACATGGAAGCAGTCATGCTCTTTTGGCCATTGTAAAATGGATGTATTCTGTTCATGTTGTGTAAAGCTCCTGGTGGCGCAGTGGTTAAATGCTGGTACTGCAGGCACAAGGTTGTGAGTTCGATCCTGCCGGGCTCCAGGTTGACTCAGCCTTCCAGCCTTTCGCAGGTCGGTAAAATGAGTACCCAGCTTGTTGGGGGCAATTAGCTAACACATTGTAAACTGTTTAGAGAGCACTTAGCTGATAAGTGGTATAGAAATACACATGCTGTTGCTATTGCTAGTGCTAAAGGGAGTAAAAACTGGGGAACCCATTACATGGTGTACAATTACTCCACTGGCTACCAGGGGACCATGGATGCCTGTAACATCATGGCAATTCCTAGGAGAATATCAACATTGTGAAACTACTGCATTTTACTTCCACCACATTTAAGTCCCCTTACAAAGATGTAAGGTGCTGAATTCCAGCCAAAGTTCAGACATTTCTGAACCTGGACCTCTCAAACTATTTATTGGACTAGTGAAAACATGCAAGCAAAGGCTAAAGGTTATTTTCAGAGACACATGGATGTGTCTGGGGTGATGAGAAAGAGACCTTCAGAAAAGGGACCATAGTTTACATGCATTACAAAGAGAAGCCCAAACAGAAGGCCAAATTATCCCAGCTGGTGGGTTAGAAGAAAAATACATTTATATGTAGAAAAATACATTTATATGCATTTTTGGCCCTTTTTAGTTTAATTGTAGTCTAGTTTAATTTAGTATTAAGATAGATGTCGGAGTTTCTTTGTCTGTTTACTTACTGTTTGTCTTTTTAATCCCCAATATGTTGTTTTGTATATTACATACACGTTAATGAAAATATATTGAAAAAGGAAAAGTTACTTTGGGGACTATAGCTGTCACGGTTTCCTCAATCAGCATAGCCTTGGGAGTTGTAGTCCCCAAAAAAGGTAAGTTTCCCAAGCTATGTGCAATGGAGGCTAATGCATTTCATATCATGCAGAGGGCCAGCAAGGACTTGGGGATCAATGGTCATTCAGTTTCTCCTCTGAAGCCACTCTTTTGCCCTCATTAGTATGACTCAGGCAAGACCTGTCTCTCAGAGGAAAAAGCCGCTGATGGCAGAGACGCTTTGCCAAGCCAGTATTATTGACTGCATTTTAATTTGTTGATTGCTACCCAGTGTGAAGAGGGTTTCACGTCCTGTCAGAGCTCTCATTTTTGCAAGCAACATTCATCTCCAGGAATTTGCAGATGAAAGCACATTTCTGACCAGGTTCCCACTCCTTCCCCTCTGCAAAAATTCTAAAGATGATGCAGAGCGAACCCATACATTTTAATGGCCCCAGAGAACTCCTGATGCTGATTAGCTTGGGCCTCCTTCAAGGGTATCATTTTCAAAGGAAGGAAGGAGAATAAAAAAGAGAGAGACACCTGAACTGAGTTCTTGGAGGAGAGATGACATCCTTTATTATCCTCGGGGAGCACTGATGGTTCTGTGGATGATGGAGCAGATGAGAGCATCCAACCGGCTAAAGCATACGTGGGGTGGATTCTATGTGATCTCTACTTAACTAGTTACAAGCACATTCTGAGATCTAGATGAACCAAACCCATGTTATGTTCCTCTCCCCAGTAAATTTCCAGACAAATGCAACACCCACCCACCAGCTGGCATCTTCCAGTTTCAGGCAAATTGCAAGCAAATCCAGTCCATCGGCAAGAGGCAAGAAAAGAAGAGAATTTAAACCAGCCAAAACCCTCTTATGCTTGTAAAAGTGGCCTGTGGCTTAGCAATTTGGCCCAGCGTTGCTCCACTTGTTTTCATAAGCAAAACAGCCATCCTTCACATGTGACAACTTTGTCTCTGGTTCAGGACCTCCTGTGAGTAAACTCATCGATTAACATCACACCCTTCTAAGAGAACACAATGAGTTTGGGAGCCAATGGATTAATGAACTAATATAGGTAAGACAAGTTCTCTCCATTAAAGTTCCATTATCATTCATTTTGGAAATAAATGGAGGAGGCGGCAGCCAATGGGTTATACTAAAGTTACTCTGATTCCATTACTTTTATTTGATGAATTGAAAATTTTTGTTTGTTTTTGTAGGTGTTGATAAGTTCTGTGGATGCAGAAGAATGAATTGCTTTGTAATTTGCAATAAACAAACAAATCTATCTGGGGAAGTGGAGACAGGCAGAGAATCCTGCTCTCATGGGACTAGAAGTTGGGCTCGGATAGGGAAACTGAGCAACCAAAGGTCCACAGATAAAGTGTCATAGCATCTTAGAGTTGGAATGGACCACAAGACCCATCTGATCCAATGCCCTGCACTGCAGAAATAAAGCACTCCCAACACATCTACCTTTTTCTATAGACCCCCAAAGGAGACTCTACCACTCTATGCAGCGGTTTATTCCACTGTTGAAGAGTTCTGACAATCTAGAGATTCTTCCTAAGAGGTTCTTAACTGGACTCTCTTTTCTGTCACTTGAACCATTGGTTCGGGTTCCACTCTCAAATAGTTCTTATAGTCAATAAGTTTTCTAATGTTGCTATTATTCCCAGTAACTCTACAGAAGAACAACACCAGAAGAGCCATGACGTCATGAGATAAGGCTGAGGCAAAGGAAGGGTCAATCCACCAATATATTGGCATAACACAGTTGCTGTGATAAGCACCAAAGTCTGCCTCATGGCTAAGCAGGGATTTGAACCTGGAGCCTCCCTCCATTTATTATTCCCAGGCTTAGTAGACCCAATGAGTCAGTGGGGTTTGCTTAAATGTTGATTCACTACTCAGCAGTCAGAGGATGGAACTTTCAAAGCCATCTCTGAGTATACGTTGCCAAAGAACACCCTATGAAATTCCAAAAGTCAATAGGAGACCTGGAGGGAAACATAAATACATGCATGCACAAACACAATTAGTTCAAGGGCTCAAATAGTAGTGAAGGTGGGTCAAACTGATTCAAATGATAGCATTTTTTGCAATGGGTTGGGTGACTTTGATTTTTTTTTTTTTGCCTATTTTTTTTCATCAAAATTTTCAGGGTGGGTGGTTTTTGGGTGTGTCTAGGAGGGAGATGGAGGCTTGGAAAGCTATCAGAAAAGTAGGGCTAGGGGATACCCATGGCTCATGGGCATCACTTTCCCATCCCTGGACTAAAATTATCTTAGCTGCATTGCAGTGAACATCATGTACTGCACGTGGGTGTCCCGTTTGCATTTTCTAGAGACATCTGGCTGGCAGATGTTTGAAAGAACATCCCAGACTAGACAGATTCATCCACAAAGGCAGTTCTTAATGTGGCCAGGCTGGTTGTGGTTACTGCTGGAGTGGAGAAAGCCAACTGTCTTAGATTCTTAGCACAACAGGGTTGGAGTCCTCTTGGCATGTGCAAGCTCTCCTATTGAAGAGGCTGGACCTTTTCATTCCAGTGTGGAAAACCCCAATTCCGTTCACGTTTGGAGAAGCAGAGTTGCCCTCTGTGAGCTTCCAAAGGATAGGGCAGGGTATTTCCAGTTCCCATGGTCCTTCCTTGCCCCTTAGTGGCCTGATGGAGAGCATGAGAGGGGGTGGTGTTGCTCAGACTGGAGGAAAACAAATAGAGTGTGCTGCTGATGCTGAGCATGGCTCAGAGAAGAAGGTTGCAGAAGCAGAGAGCAGTGGGAATTCAAAAAGTGGGAAGAGGTCAGTGCAGAAGGAGAGGGCAGGAGATGAGCCAAGTGTAAGATATTGGGAGAATGCATGAAAGAAGAGGAGGAGGAGGAGGAGGAGAGGGAAGAAGAAGTCTATAAGGAATAGGGGAAACACGGGGATTGTGAGAGCAGAGAAGGGGAAAAGAGGGACTTGAAGGATGCTGTGGGAGAGCAGATGGGGGACCAGAATTAGGTAGGGTGGAGACGGCACCAGGTGGCTGGGAAAAGGGAAAGAGTATGGGGCTTGGAGAGACCTGGAGGGCCAAAGAGGCATAGGGAGACTGGGACAAGGGGAAGCAGGCTAAAGGAAGCACTGGCACATGGAAGAGGATAATGCAGGTGAGAGAAGTATGAACGGGAAAGATAGCTGAGCAGGAAAGGAATGAGGAGTCAGGGATCTTGGGTGCAGCATATAGTCTTGAGTATAGTATTTTTTGCTTGAGTCTACTAAGAAGAGTAAGATTCTGTCCCGTCTTCTCCTCTCTCCCCTGCAGAGTCAACTAAGTGCAAACTGCTTTTCCACTCTGAACTCAGTTTCCAGCAATTGACAAAGCTGAGGACCAAGGGGGAAAGTGCAAGGAGGAGAGAGGAACTGGGATATTTCAAAAGCAGCTCCAAAAGTGGAATGACAGAGGGATTGCCCCTGCCAAATCAGGGCAATAAAAGGGCATGAATGTATATTTTTCATAGGCAGAATTATGAAATCACCACTCCACATTTTAGCCGCTGAAGCTCCCCAAAACTCCAAAATGGAGGAGCAGCAGAAAAGTGCCCAGCTATTTTCCTATAGCTGGATGGAAACCACTGATGCTATCCTCTGGGATTTCTGGAGGACCCTGTGCAAAAGTTGTGGAAGAGGCCTTGCTTCTGTGCATCCATCTTTAGGAATGCAGCTGGACACTTCTTTGCTTCTCCCGGACAATGTACTGGTTAGTAAATTGTCAAGGGTATGTCTTTGTATGTGTGTGCATGCTTACCTGCAGCAACCAAAAGGTGTGTTGTGGGGGGGGAAGTTTGGTCGTTATGTGAGTTTGGTAGAGAATTCTGACGTCTTTAAATGTTTTGTAAAAAATGACTTACAAGGGTGGAAGTTGGATTTACTTCTGTGTAAGTCACTAACCAGAGGCCACCCTTGCTCTCTTGGTCCATATGTTTCATATTTGTATTCATATGTTTCTGCGCTGAGCTACGGCATGGAAAACATTATCAAAAGCTCATCCCAGGGGAGCGCCAGTTCCTATTAAGCGCCATGCGCAAGTCTTGCAGAGATGCCCGCTCTCTCTGTTCCACATCTCGCAGCCCTTGAGCCATTGCATGTTGCTCCGCAGCTCAGATTTCACAGCCTGTCAGATTTTTGCTCATTATCTCATCCTCCTTGGCCTCAAACCAGCATGCAGCGAAGCCAGGCTCAGTGGGAACTTTATATTTTTTTGCTGTGTGTAAGGAGGGGGGGCGGTGGAGAGGGGAGAGAAAACCTGACAAGCGGTTTAGTTCCATGAGGGATGACTGTAGGAGAAGTGGACACTCATCTTTTAAAAAATTAGTTCTGGACAACAGGTTAGCAACCCTTTGGCCTTCCTCTCCCTCGGTTGCATTGCTTTAAGCTCTCACCATGCCGATGGAGCATTCATTCAAGCATAAAGAGGCCATGAGCTCAAAACATCTCAACAGGTAAGAAGCAATTAGAGGCTGATTCAAAGCCCATTAAAAACAATGGGGAACTTGAGAGGGACTTTGCATCTCATCTTCCAGAATTCTTTCAAGGCAAGCCGCAGCCTATGAAAAAATGCAGCCTTAGGTGGATTTATCTGGTGAGTGAGGACGGGAGGCAGGAACATTTCATACCATTCCTGGAGGGAATCCACTGTCAAATTTCTTGGATTATTGCTGATACTTTGCAGAATTCAGCAGGTTATGCTTGATTTGCATCTGATTCATAGAATTATCGAATCCTAGAGATGGAGGAGACCACAAGGGCCATCCAATCCAACCCTATTCTGCCATGTGGGAAGACCAGCAAAGCACTCCATCCAGCCTCTTTTTAAAAACCTCCAAGGAAGGAGACTCCCCCCATGCTCCATGGAATTTGCTGCCTCAGAGCTTTGTGGAGTCGCCTCCTTTGGAGGTTTTTAAACAGAGGTTGGATGGCCACCTGGCAAGAGTGCTTGGATTGTGTATTCCCGCAGCACAGAATGGGGAAAGGAGAGAAGCCATTTCCAATGGCTCCTGGTAGGTAAGGGAGGACAATGAATTTAGAGATTTTTTAAAACAAGAGATGCAAAGGGGATATTGTAGCAGCTTTGAGACTCACTGAGAGAAAGAAGGTTATAGACTCAGTCTTTCAAAGTTTATGCTATAACCTTCTTCCTCTTAATACGGACCTTGCTTGCACTATATTGTTATAGTGCTATTATTCCACTTTCACCATCCTGTGGAATTCTGGGGTTTGTATTTGACTGAGACCAAAGAGCTCCCTGGCTGAGAATCCCTCCCTCAACTGGAAAACCCAGGATTCCATAGGAGGCTGAAAAGACCCTTAATCTCAGAGATGCTACAAGATCCTTTTGCATACTGATCCAGATTAAAATGGCTGTGCCTTTGGGGGAGGGGGGGAAGAGAATGAGGGCTAGCATAGGGCTGGACTGGGCTTGTGGGAGATACTTTGAGCCCTAAGATTTTTCTTCGAGCCAGCTTTCTTTTGGCATCAGTGCAGATGAAGGAAACCAGCTTCACAGCCTTCTGGAAATTCTCCTTTGGAAGCTGGAGCTACCTCAAGTTCTGCGCCCGAGAGAGCCTCCGGCTTCAGCAGGCCTGAGACCCCTGGAGCCTCACAGAAGCTGCTCCGGTTTGGAGAGAGAGCTGCCAATAATTCATTTCACACCATTGATTCCAGGGCGCAGATACCTCAAAACGCTCTGAATTTCCCTGAGGGGCCAGAGAGCCGGCGAGGAAGACAGATGCTGAGAGCAAATTACCAGGCGCTAAATTAGGATAAATAACCCATCTTTGACATGGAACTGGAAAAGGCCTTTTGGGGGGGGGCGGGAGGAGGAAGGCTCCATGGAAGGAAGCCATTCTATAGAAGATCTTTTTGCTACTCCATTCATCTCTACCAGTTTGAATTTTTTAAAAAAATCAAAATAAAGATGTGATTTTCTTCCAAAGCTACAAAAGGATAGAAAGAGACAGAGCAGAGCTGGGAGAAACATTGCCCCAAACCCTGTTTTACTCTTGACTAGAATAGATCCTTCCAGTTTTTATGTATGGTTGTGAAAGCAGGACAGTGAAGAAGGCTGATAGGAAGACAATCAACTCATCTGAAATGTGATGCTGGAGAGGAGTTTTACAGATACCCTGGATGGCTAAAAAGACAAAAGAATGGGTCCTAGAGCAAATCAAGCCTGAATTCTCCCTAGAAGCCGAGATGGCTAAACTGAGGCTGTCATACTTTGGTTGTATCATGAAAAGGCATGGACTCACTAGGAAAGACAGAAATGCTTGGAAAAGATCACCCTTGGAAAGGGAGAAGGCAGTGGGAAAAGAGAAAGATCACATAACAAGTGGGTAGAGTCAATCAAGGGAGAGAGATCCCTGAATCGGCAAGACCTGAGCAGGGCTGTTGATGATAGGGTGACTTGGAAGTTTCTCCTTCATAGGCAAAGGGATCTTGTAGCACCTTTGAGACTAAGCGAGAGAAAGAAGTCTCCCTGCATCTCACAAAGTAGGCTTAAGTCTAGGAAAGCTTACGCTACCAACTTCTTCTTCCTCTCAGTCAGTTCTCAAAGGTGCTACAAGACACCTTTGCGTACTGATCCAGTCAGGATGGCATAGTCTAACCTATGTCTAAGTGCACAAATGTAGATTTTTACTACACACCTTTGCTGCCCCTCTACTAGTTTTTCTTGGTCCCCATCTCACCACCACCCCCTTGTAGAAGTTCTGGGTGCCCTCCTTCCTTGCCCTTCCCTTCATTCAAGCACCACCAGTGTGCTTGAGATGGGTTCCTTTGCATTGTGTTTTTCCTCTTCTCTGCAGTGCTCTACTTGTGAAGCAGAATTTAAATCAGCTCAGGAGGAACCTGACAATCCTAATTATGTTCAGTGGTGTGACAACCCCGGGAACACAAAATTGCTGAGGGAAGGAAAGAGCCACCTGGCTGGTGCAGGGAACTCTAGGCTGAGCCAGCTGGAAGGGGGAATGCAGAGGAATGCTTTAATGCTTCCCTCCCCCAGAAGTGGTGGGTTGCCCCAAAGATGTCTCTAGGGTAGTGCAGAAATACAGAAAACCCAATCCACTGAAAGTGGGAAGTATGCCTGAAAGGTGTGTTGGTGCTTGTGTGCATCTTCAAGTTACCAGTTGGCTTATGTCCCCACCTCCCATGAATTTCACAGGGATTTTGTAGCAAAGGAATACTCAGAGGTGGTTTGCTATTGCCTTCCTCTGAATATAACCCTGAGCATCTGGTATTCCTTGGTGGTCTCCCGTCCAAGTACTAACCAGGCCTGATCCTGCGTACCTTCTAATTTCAGACTGGATTTGATGCCTTCAAGTATTCTGGGCTACAGGGACATAGCCAGATGCCTCTATAAGTCTCTCTGCTCTCCATCAGCCACTGAATGTCTGTGGTTGGGTTGCAGCTAAATAGGGCATATTGGGTCATTGCAAAGAGTGGAGGAGAATGCCATCCTCTGCAATGGCCAAACAAAGACATAAGCTAGCATAAGGTTATGCCTGCATATCTCACTAAAAGAATTCCACCCTGATTGTGCTATGCAACCCTTGTACTGAATGACTGTGCACAACAGGTTACACAATACACAGCAGCATGGCATGCACAACTCTGCTTTTGCAGCTTTGAACCACACTGGATGAAACTCTCCAGCCAAGTAACTTTCATTGAGGAGCTAATGCACATGTAAGACAGCAATAGGATTTCAGCCTTTCTGCACTAAATTTGCATTTCTCTCCTCTAATGTACATTTACATTCCTTTCCTCTTTTCCTCAAAGAGTCTACTCTGGTGAATGCCTGGATCTCCCTCCCTTATCCTGACAGTGGAGAGATTCCCGAGAGAGTCCTTCTGTTTGGTGTTTGACTGGGGGGCAGTCAGATTACCCCCAACACCTCCCTCTTTGGCAATGCAGAGCTGAGGGAGAAGTTGAAAAGGCGAGAGAGAAGAAACCAATAGGGAAAAGACTGCAGCACCACAGGCAGTGAAAGACTGGCTAAATCTGACTGAACACATCAGTCTTGAAAGCTGATATTGGAAACTGAAGTCTCTCTTTATGGAGGGATTGATGGACCATTTTAGAGGTGATTGCTCAGGGGAGAAAGAAGGCATTTGCTTGTAGAGGTGGGAGAGAGGTGTGAGAACTGCATCTCACGCTTTCAGCCTGCTGTGTCTCTCCACTTTTTATCACCAGATCTGCAACAGATGCCCATGTGTGTTCATAAAATGCTCTCTTGCATGTAAAACCCAAGGAAGATGTTCTGGGTGAGCATGGAGCCCCACCCCAGCTCCACGCTGTGTCTAAAAGGGAATGGCCGGTTCATGGGGACCAAGAACAGGAGATCTACCTCCATCAGAACGAGATCTACTGTGTTTCTAATTGGCTGGGGTGTTGCTTATCTTTTTGCTCCATCCATTTGCCAACAACCATAGGCAGGAATGAAATTTGGTCACAGCAATACCTCAAACGCCACCTCCACCAGGTTATCTCAAGGACTTCATACTCCCATAGGACCCAGTCTTGGCTTGAAGACCTCCAGGGGAGGCCCTTATACCCATCTCAACACCTTCACAAACTTATATGAAAGGAACAAGGTAGAGGAGCTGCTTGGTGGCTGCTCTCAGGCTTTGGAACTTCCTCTATAGAGAGATTAGACAGATCTTTTCTGTGGTGACCTCCCAACAGCAGGGGAAGACTCTTTTGTTTAGACAGGACTTTGGGAACCGATTGCTTATGATGTGTTGCATTGTGTTGCATTGCCCATATCCGTTGCTTTTGTTGGACCTGGCTGGCATTCTGCTGAACAGTACTCATAAAATGGAAGATCCACTTTCCTAGAGGCTTTAGTGATGTTGACCCTCAGTGTTTTTGTTCCAAGCAGTGCAAAAAAGACTCTTTTCTCCACAAAACTGTTTGGTGCAACCAAACGAAACAAAAACCAGTGGTTTTCTCATGCACAAAATTTTCTTAAAAAAAATCCCCAACTGCAAGGGACCATGTGCATACTGACAGGCATCTCAGTATGTTGTAACACCTTTTCTCATCGAGAACGTGCAAATTGGTGCAGCTCTTCACATCCCTAGACCTGATACTATTGTGACCGCTTCTCATGTAACAAATGCCATTGTCACAATCCAGGCAATTGAGGGATAATCACAGGCCTTTTCCAAATGATAGCGGCTCGGATGCAGCACAATTCCCAGGGCAAAAAAAAGTCTTGTTATTACAGCAATTGCCGAGACTGGATTATTGTAGGGGACAAATACAAGAGGCCTCTAGAAAAGTGAAGTGGGGTGACAAGAAAGCACAAATATCTATGTGTTGCAGAAAATCTTTGCCAAGAGCTTCCAAGGAAAACCTAAGCTGGAATCCTCTTGGGGTCTCAGGCATGTTCCTTTACAGAAGCAGCTGAGCATTTTTGTCTCATGCGGAATGTCTCCTTCCATTTCAAGAGCACAGAAGCAGAACGGTGCATGGACACACATTGTTTATGGATGAAGGAGAGCAGAGCACACAGCAATGAAAAGCATTGAGCATGAGTGCACATGCATATTTGATTGTGCATCTGGTTGCATGTTTGGTGTCTTGATTCAGTTGTGCAATTCTAGTGTTCAGTATTGTACATCTGATGGTAAGGACAGCTCAACAGTGGAATAGGCTGCTGCCTGGGAATGTGGTGGAGTCTCCTTCTTTGAAGCAGAGGCCAGATGGCCATCTGTTGGGAGTGCTTTGATTGTGTCTTCTTGCATGGCAGAAGGGGGTTGGACTGGATGGCCATTGGGATTTCTTCCAGTTCTGTGATTCTATGAAAACAAAGTTTGCATAGCACAATCAATGCCTAACCCCACATGCAGAACTCTACATGTCACAACCCTCATGTAGGATTTTTGCCCTAGTTTCCAAAGGATTCTCTACTGCTTTCTTTTTCTCTTTGTCACTTGACAGATGGAGCAAGAGAGTGGCAAGTATGGTTTAGTAAGGCTGGTGAAAGAGCAAAAAAGCATCTGGCACTTGCAAATATGGCTGGTTTCCTTCCTCCTCCTCCCCTTCATGGGGAAGGGTGAGTTGTGGGCAAAGAGCTCTCAGCCAGGGCTTGCAAATGCTCCTTGAACCCATGGCTGAACACATGGAGGACAGAAGCGGACAGGAGGCAGCGAGGGAGAGAGAGAGAAAGAGAGAGACAGACAGACAGAGACCCACATGTCAGACATTCAGCCCCCCAAAACCTCATGATAGGTTTGCCTTAGGGTTGCCCTAAGACATAAATGGTTGGCCCTAGACATGGGATGTACCAGCATAGACTCATAGGCCAGAGTTTTCCTTCCCCAGGCCTGGTAGCAGGGCCACCCTGTGGCTAGCCTAAATCTGCCTAGTGAGTTAATGGTAGAGATGAGATCTGGCTTCCTGATTTGTAGCCCAACCTCTCATCCTCCATGTGACAAGAGCCCCATGAAGCGTTTGCATCAGGGCTGATTATCTGTAATACGGTTATACCCACGTTGTGCAATTCTCCAAGAAGAGGCTATACAGAACTTAGAAATGCACCTTGCAAAATTGCATAAAGGGCTTTTTATTCACTCATACACTAGATCTATCACCAGCAGGTGAGTAAGAGACTGAGGAATGAATGGAAGAAATTTTTATTGTTTAGATGAAGAGTGGAAAAGAAGGTGATCACATCTGAGTGAGTCCCACCAGCCTTTGAGATAGGAGAGCAATTATAGGACAATAGGGTTTACTGAGATGAAGCTATTGTATCTGTACAAAAAGAGAATGAGGGAATGAGAAAGAGAATGGAAATTGGTGCTGAAAAGGAAACAGACAGGTCTGCATTATCTCAGCAGCGGCGACGCTGCAGAAAACTTGCAACATCAAAGTGGCAACGGAGGAGGAATTTAAGCTGTAGCACCTTCAGATAAGAGAGAAAAGTATCGGCAGTGGAACAAAGAACACGGAGGTCGGAGCACGTTCACCTTCTTGGAGAAGGAGCACAGGAAAATTTGTAAAAGCAATTAGCACTAGGAAGGAAGCCAAGCTGTCAGTTTCAGAGGCGGTAAGGAAGTGTGTGTGGGGGGAGGAACTTTGAAACCTAGAGACCGGAAAGCCCTGGGAATAGGGATTGCTTCTCCCCTCTGCTTCAAGGATGGCTCAGCAGGTGACCTCTTGAGCCTTTCTCTGGAGCCCTTCACAGTGTCCAAGTAATAGTATGCAGATCTAATTGTCTACACTGCACAGCAGTGTTGGTTTTGGAATGTCATGGCTTCCTACAATGGATCCTGGAACCGATAGCCTGCTGAAGCTACTGAACTGACAAGTCTTTATAGGAAATTTCAGGAGAACTGTCCCCAAGATGTTTTGAAGCCAGAGGCAAAGAACAAAATGGAACCTGACGCATTGGTGCCTCTATTGCTGTGGGGTGGTGAATCTATGCTGGGTTTTCCAGGAACTGTCCCAGTGCTGGATTCTATTTGTTGAGAACAGGATTCAGCACCATGGACAGCTCATGTAAAACAAGGAGCAGCTTGTGTGAAACCCAACATGAAAACTTTGCTCCAAAGTATAAATGCCTCTGGCATCAACTGGATATTTCTGCTTGCCTTCCAGAAGCTGACTGGTCTGACAGTTGAATCTTAACAATGACAGTTGCAATGCAGTAGCATCCCTTACCACACCTGGGGACGGGAGGATAGCTTAGTGGGTGCAGAAGAGGCTGTGGAGCACACGCGGCTCCAAGAGAAGGGAATGATAATGTGTGTCTGTGTGTGAAGTTTAAGTATGGGTGTGGTTTACAGTCTGCCACTGTTGCTCTGCTCTCAGCATCTGCCACCTGAGATGGTTGCTTGACTCTGCCTCATGATAGGGCTGGCCCTGGATCCCAGCCCTAGACAGAAGCAATGACTGGTTTGGTCTGCAGTGTGGTTGTGATTTGTGTTTTTCCTTGCACTTTCATAAGAGGCTACTGGGGTATGAGCTTTGTAGGGATGGGCATGCACCAAGGTGAGATCTCTATGCAATATGTGTGTGTGTGAAAGAGGACCCGAGTTAAATGAATCCTGGGGTGCGGCTGCATTTACTCTTCAACTCAGATTTGTGGGCTTCCTGGGGTCATGCAAGCTGTTAGATTGTCCCAGCCTGTACCCTTCTTAGATCTGGAAGTACGCCATCACCTTCTGAACCCTGCAAGTCATTGTTTGTGTCAAAAAATCTCTACCATTTAGAACAAGGGTGGGAAAAGTGTGACCCCTCTGAAGACCTCCCCTGCCTCCCCAGGGAGTAAAATTGTGTTTGAAAAATGAACAGAAACCTCACAGGTGTGTATATACACCCTGTGTTATATCCAAAGGCAAATCCACCCTGAACAAATCTTGCAATGGATTCACACTACAGGGCAATAGCTTTCATCTGAACCTTAGGAAGAACTTCCTGATGGTCAGAGCTGTTTGAGGGTGGAATCCACTGCCTTGGGGTGTGGTGGAGTCTCCTTCTTTGGAGGTTTTTATAACACAAGCTGGATGGCCATCTATTGGGAGTGCTTTGATGGTGTCTTCCTGCATCCAGAAGCCTAAGGCAGAGGCAAGGACAATAGGACTTGGGTAAGGTAGAAGGCAATAGGAAAAGAGGAGGACTTTGGTTCATAAAGTAGCCATAAATAGATATTTACTTAATGATAATTAACAACAATGCTCTCAAATGGCAACAGGAAGCAAAACTATGTCTCTTCCTTTTGCTGTTTTGAGAATGGCTACAGACGAAAATGGGAATTTTGGAGACCACAGGGTTTCGGGGGTGTTTAGAGTGGGGATATTTTGGCCTGACTTTTATGCATTTGGGGGCTTTTCTGTGTCATTTTAGGACACAAATTATCTGAAAATTGTACCAATTTTAATTTTTGTTGGGGTGGGTGGGGGCTTCGGGGGTCTCAGAGTCTATAAAAGTGGGGCACACAGTCCACATTTCACCCACCCCCGGTTTATAGGAACAACTGCAAGTAATCATATCAATTAAACTCTTTTGGTATTTTTGTGAAAGTTCTTGGAAGAGGAGACCTGTTTTATGACCCACTGCTTATAATGCATCACCGTGTGTTTTGCTTTCTTTTGCAGAAAATTACTGACATTTTCCTCGTTGCCTGAAATGGGCGATCGGGCCTTCTAACTCTTTCCTCCACGAAACAGGGAGAGTTCCTGGCACTTGCAGGCCAGCTGGATATTATTTTGGAGTCCCAAGGGTTGACGGTACGCTCTGTTACACACGGCCTAATGAGAGTTTCCTTTTGACCCGACATTAATAAATCTGCATAGCAATTTCAAATCATAAATTAAATCAAACTAAAGCTGCGAATTCGATTCAAACGTTACATCGGGTTGATTTAATTAAAATGGTTAATTAAAATAAAAATTAAAGCGTAATTTGTTGCATTATACACATTTACATTCAACATGTCCAAACTAATCTAATTAGAATTAAGCTCAAGGAATCCAATTTGGGTTAATTTCAACCGGAATTAATTTATGTTCTAAATTCCTTTAGAAACTAAGATTTTGAAAGGTCTCGGGTGACTGAAGACAACAAATATAACAAATTAAATATTACATTATTATTCATTACAATAACATGCAGGCCAAAATATATACTCTGCACTGTCAGGTTGATTTAATCCTATTTAAAAATTAGGCTTATTTATCCAGATTTCTAGTTCACTGAACCTTCTTTAAGGTATCTAGATTTGGCCAGCCTCTCTGCTTTGTACAATGGTTTCAGATCCAGGCAGAATTCGAACTCAGGACTTCTTAACTGAACAGCCTGTTTCTATTGCATTAGGTTACTGCCTAAAGGCTACTTCTTATCTCCTCCACCAGGTGGCAGCACTCCATTGCCTTACTTCCTGTGCCAGAAAATGTTAACATTGTAGCTTATTGATTTTTTTTTTCTTGCAAAAAATGGCAGCATTTAATAGCAATGAATCTGTAATTCCTGGACCGCTGCAGCATTTAGGATCATTAGTATAAAAATAGTGTCGTAATTTGGAAAACACAGTTTACTGAGAACATCCTGCAATCATTTCTTGTTGGAATCTTGGCATTTAATGATCACATTTAGATGAATTCAGATCAATGCCATCTGCAGTATTTTATCAGGAGTAACAAGGCGGCATTAAACATGGGTGCATTCATGTGCCTTCCTGTGCAGATCAATGGCAACCGCAATGCCCATTTGTAAGAGAAAGCAAAGTGGTTGTCAAAGAGGCAACAGATTACCCCGATCAGCTATTTCGTCTGGGGACTCCGCAGGCAAAAAAGAAAAGAAAACACTTGCCACAGTCAAAGGACAACCAAATCTGCAAGGGTGAAGCAGGTTCAAGTTGCAGCTTTGTTAGCTAAAGAAACTAATGTTCTTATTCCGAAGGGTCCGATGAGCTCTTTGCTCATGCATGGTTGAAAAACTATGTAGGTTCAATATCTGCACCATGTTGCTTCTTCTGTAACGACATAGGCTAATATTCTAGTCTGCATTAATGGAAGCATGTTTTCCAAGTCAAAGGAAGCAACAGTCCGACTATCCTCTGCATTGGTCAGATCTCCCCTGGAGCATTGCGCTCAATTCTGTTTGCCGCATTTTAGGAAGGATGTAGACAAGTTGGAGCAGTTTAGAGAAGGGCTACAAGGATGGTAAGAGGTAAGGAGAACAAAACATACAAGACATGCCCTATGAGGATAGACTTAGAGAGCTGGGTATGTTTAGTCTGCAGAAGAGGAGGTTAAGAGGGGACATGATAGCCATGTTTAAATATTTGAAGGGATGCCATGTAGAGGAAGGAGAGGGCTTGTTTTCTGCTGCTCCAGAGACCAGGACAAGGAGCAATGGATTCAAGCTGCAGGAAAGGAGATTCTACCTGAACCTCAGGAAGAACTTCCTGACAGTCAGGGCTGTCCAGCAGTGGAATTTGCTGCCTTGGAGTGTAATGGAGTCTCCTTCCTTGGAGGTTTTTAAGCAGAGGCTTGATGGCCATCTGTCGGGATTGCTTTGAGGGCGTTCCTGCATGGCAGGGGGTTGGACTGGATGGCCTGTGTGGTCTCTTCCAACTCTACATTTCTATGATTCTATGATTCTATGAAAGGCTGAAGGAGCTCGGCATGTTCAGCTTGGTGAAGAGAAGATTGAAGGATGACCTGATGACACTCTTGAAATACCTCAAGAGCTGCCCCAGAGAGGAGGAGGCAAGTTTGTTCTCTGCTGCCCCAAAAGTTAGGACTAAGTCTAGTGGTTTGGAGTTCCAGGAGGACAGATTTCAGCGGAACATTAGAAGGTAGGACAAGTTCTAGTGGTTTGAAGTCATGGGAGAGTAGGTTTCAATTGAACATTAGAAGGTAGGACAAGTTCTAATGGTTTGAAGTCATGGGAGAGCAGGTTTCAATTGAACATTAGAAGGTAGGACCAGGTCTAATGGTTTGAAATCATGGGAGAGCAGGTTTCAACTGAACATTAGAAGGTAGGACCAGGTCTAATGGTTTGAAGTCATGGGAGACTAGGTTTCAATTGAACATTAGAAGGTAGGACCAGGTCTAATGGTTTGAAGTCATGGGAGACTAGGTTTCAATTGAACGTTAGAAGGTAGGACCAGGTCTAATGGTTTGAAGTTACCGGAGGGTAGATTTTAGCTGAGCATTAGAAGATAGGACCAGGTCTAATGGTCTGACATTGCAGGAGGGTAGATTTCAGTTGAACATTAGAACATAGGACCAGGTCTAATGGTTTGAAGTCATAGGAAGGTAGAGTTCAGCTGAACATGAGAAGGAACTTCTTGATAGTAAGAGTCATTTGGCAATGGCACCAACTGCCTAGAGAGGTGGTGGGCTCACCTAGGGAGGTGTTAGGGTCTCCTTCTCCAGGCATCCTCAAAAAGAGGTGGGACAGCCAAGAATGCTTGAGCTGGAGATCTTGCACTTGGTGGCCCACGAGGCCCCTTGCCATTCTATACTGTACTGTAGGCAGTTGCCTGCCTCCTAGACGGATGCTTCAATGTGGCAGTGCTATATTTTATATTGCTGGCTGTATTAAGCTTGGCACTTTGAGGGTAGCTCCTGATTCCCAGCCACCAGGAGGATGGTGGATTAGAAATCTAAGCACATAAATACATATTATATATTTATACCGCAGTGTTTTGGGGACTGGTTTGTTCCTGTCAAACAAGCTACGCTCTGACTGCACGCGGGCTTTCACTCTGCCGGAGCCAAGAATGATGTCATTTTATTAGCAGTCATGATTCAGTTCTGTGCCTTTATTCTGCTGTAATTACAATGTGTAATATTCCTCCCTCCTTCTCCCTTTCATTCTTTCTCTTTCTACTTTCTGCATCTCATAAATACATGACTAGAACATTTACCGAGTGTTTGCCAGGGTGACGTCGACGGCGTGAAGTGTGGATGTGACTGAAACAAAAAATTCACTGCTTGTACCTCCGATCCTTAAGTATTACTTCATGTTGGGTTCCCTGCAAAATGGATCCATCGCAGAAAATTGCCTTCTCCCAAAAAAGAAAAGAGAAAAAGAAAGAGAAGAGAAGAAAGCCAAAAGCTGCTGGTTGGTTATGAGCTTGTACAAGAATGTTTGGGACTTGAGCTAAGTATACACTTGATGTTGAAAATCTGAGAACGTGATGATGATGTAAATTGGTTCAAAGCATAGATTTTCAGAGCAAAAAAATATTGTTTTTAAAAAAGTAGAAACCAAAAGGACACACACAAAGTAGTTGACAGATTGAGTCCAAAAGCACACTACCATCTTTCATAGGGTTTTCTTGGACCGTGTTTTTCTGGTGGTTGACCAACATTGCCTTACCATCAGCAAGTTCTCCCTGAGGTTTAGGTGGAATCTCGTTTCCTGTATGTTGAACCATTGCTCCATGTCCTGGTCTCTGGAGCAGCAGAAAACAAGCTGGCCCCATCCTCCATAGGACATTCCTTCAAATATTTAAACATGGCTGTCATGTTGCCTCTTAATCTTTTCTTCTCCAGGCTAAATATACCCAGATTCTTAAACTCCCTGATTCCACATTTGATGTCTTGGTTCAGCTGTGCAACACTGCCGTTCAACAAACATTGTGTATCACAAGCAGCCTTCAACATGCAGAGATTTGCGTCACGCAACCCCCCTGTAGGAGTTCAGCCTTTAAATTACAGTACAGACTAGAGGTTATTTAAGAAAGCATTTTTTTCAGACCTTGCAATTTTGGGGCTCGGAAGATGAAGCCACTCTCTTGCTTCCTAATTAAAGCCACACATAAGTTCATTTTCTTGTTTCATTTTATCGAGAAGCAAATTACAGTTCAAGCTGGAGAAGAACATGGATTACAAGCAAAGCATCCCAGGAATCAATTAAAAGGCTGTTGAGATTATTTTTATTACTAGCAAAATGCCCCTGAAATCCTTCTCCATTTATGGAAGCTTCCACTTCAGAATGAAAAACCGGCGATAAGAAGGACCACTGCTGTCAGCGCAGTAGACAGAGAGTGATGGGTTTTGGAGTCATTTCATGAAAGTGCAGTTTGTAATCCCATACCTTCCAGCTGTCCCCATTTGGCAGGGACAGTCCTGATTAATCCTCTGTCATCCCACTTTTCCAACTGCTTTTCAAATGTCCCGGCTTCTCTCTCCCCCTACATACCTCCTTCGTCCTCAGCTTACTTCAGTCACTGCAATATAAGTTCATAATGCAAAAGGCATTTGCACTCAACTCAGTAAAGGGAGAAGACAGGAAGTGATGGAATCTGACCATTCCCCGGTCCAGGCATCTTCCTTATTAATAACTTTTGCCATCTTGACAACTTGCTACCTGGCCATGTGTGTTCCCGTTTTCATCCATAAAATATTGGGAGGTATGCAACTGACTTGTCTTTCCTTCTTCAGAGTAGCAGAACAATTTCCCCTGCCATTTAATCCTAAATTTATTACTATTTTTTTTTCCAGAAAAAGAGCAACAAAACATTTAGAGACGTTTTAATCACTTACCTCCTGTCACAGGTTCTCAGCAAAGTACAATAGGCCTGACACATTCATTTTAATCTGTGTGCATTTTGTTCTGTTCCTGTTCTGTTTTTTTTTTGGCATCAAGGCTGTTTTGCTTTTTCACAGTGAAAAAGGAACAAATAAATATATTTTTCAGATGTCTGTTGTGAAAGTGGAATAGGATAGGGGTCATCATTATCATCAGAATGAATACCCTAAAGTCACCAAATCCCATCTGATCTTGGAAACTAAGCAGGGTCAAGACTAGTTAGTACTTGGATGGGAGACCACCAGCAAAAACCAGGGGCTGTAGGCTCTATTTCAGAGGAAGGAACTGGCAAAACCAACTCTGAGGATTCCATGCCTAAGAAATCCCTATGGAATTTATGGGGTTGCCATAAAGTGACAGGTGACTTGAAGATGCATGAGTGCACACACTGACACATAACGATATATGATGATGATGATCATGATTCAGTTGAACATTTCATTTTTTTTCACTATCATTAAAAAAATTGATCTGGAGGTTTTTATGGGTTGGTGGTTGTTCAGGAACTGGGGTGGAAAGAATGTCTGTTATTATTTATTCCCATATTTTGTTAAAAAATGGGGTTCCCAACATTCAGAAACCTCACTGGGGAGAATAATAGATAAGCAGGATTCTTGTGCTGTTTTCTCCCAATATTCAAATAACCTGAAGGATCTCAAAGGAATTATTCTATGTAGAAAACTAGGTGGGTTTTCTTTTTCACACACCCCTCCCCGATTTCTGTGCAGAAAACACTTTCTTTTTCTGTGCAAGATTTTTTTTCTTTCCTGCAGAGAAAACAGGATTTGGGGGCAAGCAAGCTGTGTGTTTTTCTGTGCAGAATAATTCCTCCCCAACATTCCATGTACGAGGAAAATATTGTAAAGGGAGACTTGAGCCATTTCTGCATTAGACTGTTATAGCGCTGTTATTCCATTTTCAACATCCTATGGAATCCTGGGGTTTGCAAACCCCAGGATTCCATAGGATGTTGAAAATGGAATAACAGCGCTATAACAGTCTAGTGCGGAAATGGCATTGGTTTCTCCCACAGCAAGGAGAAAACTATTGTGATCATGCATCTTTGCTTGCAAGGATTGAAAGATTAGAGAACTGCAAAGGTTTCACGGGATCCCTCCAAGACTCATGTGGTCCCCATCTGGCTGTAAAGCACTATGTACTGCAAAGTTAGTTCAGTCAATTAATCAGAACGATACCCACAGGTAGATAGCTTTGGAGCGCCAGAGTCTGGCAGTCAAACTGTTTTGCGAGGCTGTCCTGCAGCCTCCTAACTCCCTTCTCAGCAACTCACCGGGATGCGAAGTCACCGACTTGACTAAGAAGCCAACTGGGGATGAGGTTGCTATGGCAACAGCATCTTCCTCTTGTGGTAGCAGCATCGTCCTACGGTCCGCCTTGTAGCCGCCACGGGCATCTTCACTTGCGGGATTGCCTCCTGCCTAGTAAATCTTATTTTCTGCGTGAGAGATTCTTTTTGACTAGCTTATGGTGAATATTGCTACGATTTTCACAGGGGGCATGATTTTTAAGAGGCTTTGCGGGGAAAAAATCCTTTTGGACTACAGTTCCCAGAGTTCCTGTGGCCTTTTGTATGGAGGAGTGAGGACATCAGTCCTGATTTTACCAACATTCATTTCCCCCAACCCATCTCAAGCCTTTCCTATAACATGTATAAAGAGATTTGAGAATCCTGGAGCATTCCTATTCCAAATGAACCAAAGAAAATTTTCACCCAGCCTTAACTGTATGTTGGTGGGGAATTACATCATAAGATAACATGATTCACGAAAAAATTACAATGCTGGCAATTGTATCATATAGTTATGTCTTCTGATGGTGCCCCTTAAAATCCACCTTCGAAGCAGCAATCCCCCCCCCACATAACCGTTTTTGTATTGTCAGAGAGTGGGGGATCCGTGGGGACACATTCAGGTATTTCCATGTAGATGGACATGCTGAAATAAGCATCCATGGGGACTTCCCGGCAATTATGGGAGAAGACATCTTTACAGTGCGCCCAGATACAGGAAAGTAGCTGGGCATATGTCCCTGCTGATTCCCCGACTCTCCACCAACATTGAAATGGATGCATTGGGGATGTATGCGCTGCATACAAGGTGGATTGGGGTGAGGTTTTGGTCATTCCACGTTGGAAGTTCAAGAAAGATATCAACACATTGAAATGTTTCCAAAGAAGGGCAACTAGGGCCATTTCCACCCTACACTGTTAACAGTGCTATTATTGTATTTTCAACCTCCTATGGAATCCTGGGTTTTGCAGTTTAGGAAGGGGCCTTGAGACTTCCCAACCAGAGAGCTCTTGGGCCTCAGTAAACTACAAACCCCAGAATTCCACAGGAGGTTGAAAGTGGAATATTAACACTGTCACAGTGTAGTGTAGAAATGGCCTTAGATGATCAAAGGTCTGGAAGCCAAGCCTTATGAGTGAGGGAGCTGGGTATGCTTAGCTTGGCAAAGACTGAGAGGTGATACGATAGAGGCATCTTTAAATATCTGAAGGGATGTAGAAGATGGAGCAAGGCTTTCTTTTTTCTGCTCCAGAGACTAGAACATGAACCAATGGATTCAATGGCAAGAAAAGGGATTCCACCTAAATATTGGGAAGAACATTGTTATTGTAAGAAGTGTTTGACTGAGGGAAGGACAGACTTTGAGCCTTCTTGGAGGCTTCTAAACAGAGGTTGGATGGCCAGTTTTCTGGAATGCAGATGGTCTTAGTGGCTATTCCAATTGTAAGATTCTATGATTCTATGGAGCAGAATTCCGAACGTTGCATTGGCCAAATAAGTGAGTTCTGATGGCACACTTGTGAACCTAAGCTATCGTAATTCACCAACAGTATACCAGCCATAGATTCCTCTGGTTTGTGTCAGCCCCCTCCTACCTGTCGCAAATGTTCCCTTGCAAAGCCAACAATGTGGCATCTCAGCCAAAACACAGATCAAGCCCAGCGCACAATTTGTTATACAATTTGTGTTGATAACCCTTCAGGTAATAACTATTCATCTTAGCGTTGTCAGAAGTGCAAGGTTCTCAGCTTGGCTCAATCCTCTGGATTGTATGGGAAATAACTTACATCGACAGGATAAACGCCGCACTAAATTACATGAAATGGCAGTTGGCTAATGGAGCGTTGTGCACACATCACGAGGAGGCTCATTTTTTACATCTCTTGTAAGAGCTGCTGCCTGCTACATGCAAAGGTCGGGACCACTGCAGCCCCTGACAGGCGGACCTCTGGGACTCATTGCAGGCTCTGAGCAGCTGCTAATGGTCTTTGGTTATAGACAGACAAACAGAGAGACAGACAGACAGGCAGACACTACATCAAACTAGAAAGCAGCGTGCTACAGAGTTATACCCTTGGGCCATATAACCCAGTGTTATCTACCAAGGTAACTAGCAATGATTCTCCAAGATTTCATACAGGGTGGTTCCCAAGCCCCCTTGAAGATGCTGGGGATCTGTTAAGCAATATATGAGTTCAGCAATATATCATGTACTGTATCGATAACTGTCTTGTTCTGTATTTTACTGAAATTTGCTTTTCGATAAAAATATCTTTTAAAAAAAGAGACAACGCTGGAGATCAAATCTCGGGCCTTCTGCATTATGAACATTTATTTCTTTATAGGGTAACTCTATAACAGGGTATATTTTTAGGTATCTTCCAACCTTGGAGATGTTGGCTGTGACTAGTGGGGCTTACGGACCAGCAGCATCTCAAATAACGCTCCGCATCTCAGGGGGAGGGATTTCAGGGTGGAAGCACTGCCTTTAAAAGTGTGCATCCCTCTCTCTCTCTCTCTTCATATTTGTTAAACCTGCTGTTTTTTCATTATTATTTGAATAGCGTGTTCTGTGCAGTTGTGGTTGATGCTTAAGGTATATCAGGCTTAATGACATCACTATGGGTTGTCCCTTGTAATATCAACCTTGTAACATCACTAGGAGTCATCTCCTGTGACATCACAAGTGATCTTCCCTGGGGCTCAGGGTTTGGCCCCATCATCTCAGGGCCCGGGATAGTCCTGTCCTGACAATCTAGAGGGCTGGATGATTCCTCTGGTTTAGTCAAAGACTCCTGCAAGATCATAGCAAAGGTTTGTTTCTAGGCCTGCTACCTGTTCCAACAGGATCCAGTCAAACAATAGCAGCTGGTTCAACATGGCTGATGGTTTCCAGTTTCTGCACAAGGCCAGTCCGACTATTGGGTAAAGTGAAGCCATCATCTCAGGTGGCAGATGCTGTGGGTTAGTGATGGTAATGTCTTAGATGTTCCTCTTTGCCCATCTATTGGAGGAGAGAGCTCTGCATACTCTGCACAATCTGTCCTTGGCTCCCACAAACTAATGTGCTGGCTCAGGTGTGATGGAGGGCACTCTTCCATTGGCAAGGCTGGATTCAGCCTCCTAGGCAGCTGGTTTCTTGTTCATATAGGGTGGGATGTTGACTAAGGGTCCAGAAGTTGCTGAACTGCAATTCCCAGAAGTCCTGGCCAGCTTGTTGAGGGTGGGGGATGCTGGGAGTTGTAACTGAGCAACATCTGGATGGCCACACATGGCCCACCTCTGCTGTAGGCAGGAGGGAGCACCATCTTCTCCCTGGGCTTAGGCAGCAAGCTCTCTCCCTGTTGTTGCCTACACACAAACCCCTCATCACACGCCGTCTTGGTCAAAATCCATGGAAATAGGAAGAAGTTTCTAAGGGAAGTTGTACCTTCATGCAGAGATACTTGTGACTCTGTTGCTTGGGATTGGTGACTCCACAGGGTTTTACAAGAGGTGCGTCAGGTTCTAGGAACACATTTTATGGGAGGTATCCAAGGTGCTGAAACAAGGCAGTGGTAGTTGTGTGTCTTCAAGGCATTTGCAACTTATGGCAAACCTAAGGCAAACCTCTCATGGGGTTTTCTTGGCGAGATTTGTTCAGAGGGATTTGCCTTTGCCTCCCTGTGAGGCTGAGAAAGTGTGACTTGCCCAAGGTTGTTGCTTCCAAGTGTTAGCTTAATACCTCAAGCACTCAAACTCAGAGGCCCAATTCCTCCTTCTTGTTACTACTCTGGAGTAAAGACAGCAACTCTCTTAAGCACACTGCGCATCCTTGCTCCTCTGACATCCCGTCATTTCATCGAACCCTTTAATTTTTTGTTTTAATCATTGCAAATTTGCTCCTTCAATGGAAATAATATGCAACATTTCTTATCCAAGCCTCCACATCTGAGTTCTAATTCAAGTGAGACTGGACCTTGGGCTTTGACTGAATTAATGCCACGTGCCTCTTTAGCAAATGCTTTGATTTTCTCACTGGCTTCTCTGCTGATGTGATTAAAATGAAGTTATGGCTTCCTAGATTGTTTAAAGAGAGAAATGAGGGAAATTGGAAAAGAAGAAAAAAAAATTGTTAAATCGCTCCCTGGTTGTTTCTGGCGAGAAATTAAACGAGCCCTTCTGGAACGTGCGGGGTGTTTGTGTCCGTCTATGACCCTTTGTTAAAAAGCAGGTTCAATGTAATTGGATGCTTTTATTGCTATAAAATTATATATCACACAGCACTGATTCACTGTGTTTGAGAAAGAGTTGCCTAGCAATAGTAACTTCTCCTCTGGGTTTCATGTATTCAGTCTGTGGACTGTTTCAGTAAATGGTTTAACCCCCGCAAACTGTTTTCGGTGCTAGGAACTGAGGCCTGTAGCAGCCTGGCTTATTTAATTTCATGAAACATTTTCTATCCTGCCTTTTGAATGCATTTGCTGCAATTGGGGTGGCTGATGGCGATGTAGGGAAACGGTGAATTCCAACCAAAAAAGGAACCACTTATCAATCAATCACCAAAAATTAAGAAACACCATGGAAAACCAAAACCCAGATATGTGCAGGAGTAAAATGCAATCTCAAAAATAAGGGGCTTGCTGTAAAGAAATCTATAGCTTTTGCAAAAGTGCTAAGGAAGAGAGTTCTCATGAGCATGTGCAGAATGCTTTCCCAGCACCAATGAGTAACTATAACCAGCTGTATCACACCATAGCTAGCATTACATACAAGTCTTTGAAATCACAGGCTATGGTTTCTTGAAAGGTGAGTGCTCTGACAATGAACCTTGCTGCTAGTTCTTCTCAAATTTACTCTGGCTTTCATTTTCTCTCACAGATTTATTTCAATTAACTTACAGCATAATCCTATGCATGCCTAAGTGTGTCCTAGGTAAGTAAGCTTAGGATTGCAACCTTATTTTAAGACTGATGTCTTGCAAGCACAGTTCTTCAGAGGCTTTTGGGCAGCTAATGACATTGTTAAAAAATTAGTAATTTTTAAAAATGTCTCCCCCCACATAAACACCACTGTAGAATTATGTTTTGTGTGGTGCTATATGCAGTTCTGTATGCCAAGAAAAGCAGGTTAGAGCCCCAATTTAGCCAATCCTGCTATTTATTTTGCTTGCATTTAGATTTCTGCCTCTTTCACTTGCTGCATGGCAGTGACATCTGAGGGCTTCCATGTCAGCAGAAAGGTGAATTTTAGTCTTTAACTTTAAAGGAACTAAGGTTCTCAACTCTTACTAGGATTCAGTGCCTTGGGTAGCTCTTGCAAAGTTCAGACTAAAAGTTGGAGCAGAGTCCCACTCATTCTGCACTGACTTCGGAGTAACCAGCTGCCACAGGCTGATAGAAAAACCTGCATAGCTTCTTTCCTTCTTCGGCAGAACAATAAATCCAACCCAGAATGCTACACCTACCACTTCTAGATGTACAAATGGCAACAGGCTGGCATGCCACAGCACGTTCCTTTTCAGCACCCTGCTTGGCAGCAGCACGGCCGTATACTCTGAGGTGTGCAGTGAAGCTGATGCACCACCCGGCTGCCACCTCTGATTTGATCTCCTGTAGTTATTCCGGTGGTTGCTCTTCATTACCTCTAATGACCCCTCCGAGTCAAATAAAGTGGAAAGGCCAAAAGAGAATATGTGGAAGGATCTGAAGCTTCATAAATGCATTGTTCAAGCACATGGGAAAGCTATGAAAACAGTGCCCATCATGTTGTGTTTTGGAAAGATTCTAGGACTTGGGATGGAAGAAGAAGCCCTCTCGCAGACCAGAGCAGTGGTGGTCAATGTCAGGGCCATGGCGAAAATAGCTTGGAGATTTATTTCCTAAGTCAAATGAGCTACCCAAAGTGCTGAATCTGTTTGGGGTGGAGATATAGTTCAGCACCTTGGATAGCTCTTGTAACGAAAGAATTAAAACTCAGGCCATTTCCGCCCTACACAGTTATAGTGCTATTATTCCACTTTCAACATCCTGTGGAACTGTGGGGTTTGTAGTTTCCTGAGGCCAAAGAGCTCTCTGCCTGAGAATACTAAATCCTCCTTCCTAAGCTGCAAACCCCAGGATTCCATAGGAAGTTGAAAGTGGAATAATAGCACTAGAACAGTTTAGTGTGAAATGGCCTCAGAGTTAGATTCACTGCACATCTGACATGGAAGCCATCAGCTGCCATTGGGTCAGACCAGTGGCCAATTTCAGCTATCATTGCATGCTCCGAGGGTGGGCAAAGAGTGGCCTGTGGGCCACATGTCACCCTAGGCTCCTTAGGAATCACTCCCCCCCTCCAATTTTGACCTTCAAATATCCACCACATGTCCCTGAAGTGTGTATGAGAGGTAAATTTGCCACCTTTTTGGCCCTTTGGGCCATTTTAAGCCCTGGACAGCCTTATTCTAAAACAAAAAGTGAACTGAAACTGATCTCTGGATCACTTTTTGTTAAAAAAAAAAAGGCCTCTTCTAGGCCCAAAATGGTCCAGTCCTCCAAAAACCCTGATTCCCAAATTGGGAAAAAAAAGTGGGATATACCACAATAACTAGAAGCAGTGGGGGAAATGCCTTCCACAACCCCTAGATGCCATTTGGGGCCAAAACATTTCTGAATGCTTTTTGCAGTGTTCCTACTGGCTCCTTAACCCCTAACAATTGACTGTGTTGACTGGCAGTGGCAAACCAAGGTCTCTCAGGGAGGTAATTCTCCCTCACCTGCTCCCAGATCCTTTAGACTGGAAATGAAGCTCAAGAAATTTTGTATAGGTCCACTCTTTCACTGAGTGTTTGGGTCTTTGGCTCATCAGCAGAGACCACCATCTCTCTAAGCTTGCTAGTGTGTTTGCTTAGTTGGAGCCTGGTAACTTATCTCAATGGTTTATGACCCAGCTGAGCAAAGCGCAGCCCTGGATCTGCATGTGAGACCTCTAAGGCTGTTTTTTGTGACCCTCCATCCCTTCTGGTTCCCTGGAACACCCTTTCTCTAACCCAAAAAAAGCAAACTACTACTCATTTTTACCCATTTTACAAAACTAGAAGTGGATTTCCAGCTGCTTCCTTTTGGGGGGGGGCGGGATTCACTGACCATCCAAGCAGGCTTCAGAGGATCCAAGGGGAAAGAGAACTGGCCCCTGGATTCAGTTCAGTTGCCCGACTTGGAGCTCTCACTGAGACTGCCTGAATATTTTCTTCTACAGGAATTAATTTGGCAAGCTGCTTTTTAATCGTCCGTGCCAACATTCTAGTAGAAAAGAGAAGGAAAGGAAAGTCAACAATCCCTCTGCTGAACTTAATAAGCCTTTCTAAAAAATAATAAATGGAACCTGCATATTTTCCTTTTATGAACACGTAAACTTGTACCCCTTTGGGAAGCTTAGTGAGTCTGGGCTGAACTTGAGCTGTCTGGCTTGGCTCGGACTTGCAAAGGCCGATGGGACAAATTCACAATTCGTCTACCATGGCTTGTGGCATCTGTATCAGTGGGCTGGTGATGACAGATCCATTCTGGGTTTTAGTCCACTTTCAAAGGTGGTATACCTATTTTAGGAGGTAAAATGTTCAGACTAAAAACCAGGAGAGAAGATAAGCAGTCACTACAATTTGCTTGACAGTTTCCTAAAGTCCAGGGCTTGTTCCAGGGGTGATACTAAGCAACAGAGTTCTTCCTTCAAATGGTGTGTATGTGTGTGTGTTTGTGTTTAACGCAAAGCGGTCTCAGAGGAGGCTTGGGGTGGGAAAGTCGGGCGAGCAATCTGACTGTTTTGTTTTTGTCTTTGTAAAGGTTATTTTTTCAACTGGCATTTTTCCTGAAGCCAGAACTGTGTGCCTGAGTAAACAGTAATCTGTCCAGCTTGGGGAAAACATAATTTAGGAGCAGGAAGATGGCTTTGACATTATGGGAGCTGCAATCACACATATCTACTGGGCACAAAGTTGGGGAGGTTGCTGCTCTCCTAAGAGGAAGGGAGATTGGGAGAGATGCTTCTAGTGGCAGATTCTGCCTGTCCTCAAAGGGTCACAGATGACTATTATCATTGCAGCTATACTGCCAGGAAGCGAGAAAGGTGCTCCTGAGATTTTTCTCCCTTCGGTGCCAAAATACCTTGATTCCCCAAGGGCACTGTGCACCTTAGAACCAGGGTGGTCTAGTGTGCCGTGGGGCTAGCACTCTGGGTTTCAAATTGGCTGTGGAAATCTGCTTGGTTACTTTGATCAAGACGCTCTCTCTCAGCCAACAATGAAGGCAATCACAAAACCACATCTGAACAAATCTTGATGAGAAAACCTCATAATGCTTTCCCATTAAGGTTGCCATAATTCAGAAACAAAAGCATGCAACAACAGCAACTGTGCAACATATTTCACTTTGGAAATATGAGGCACAAGCTGGCCGTGTGTCCTCTTTTATAGGGGAGGGTCCTCTTTTTCAAGGGCTTCTGAAGGACAATCCTCCTTTGGAAAGCATCTTCACATTTGGGGTTTGAGATTGTGGGGTCCTCATGGGTGTGCGGTGGGGGCATTTTTATATATTTTCACACATTTGCAGGAGCTTTCTGCACGGTTTAGGGGCAAAGGTTGCCCAGAAATCACACCATGTAAAAAAAATATCAGGGGTGTTGGTAGATTTGGGGGACCAGTGATGGGTTTAGGGGGTTACAGAAGTGGGGTTCAGGTGTGGCAGGTGGCCCACAGTCTGCACTATGGGCATCTTTGGTGTAGAATGACACTTCATATGCATGATGCCCCAAATTCCTTTGTTTTTATTGCAGTCTCTCTCAAAATGGCAGGATGCACTTGCCCCACTCCCAACAAGTCATCAGATTAGTAAAGTCAGCTGTCACCACTTTAAATATTTTTTTGCCTAGCGTGCTGGCACCAGGTCCTGTCTCCTCTCCTTAGGCTGCTCAGGGATCTCCTTTCCAATCGCAAACAATATTCCAAGGTAATATTCCAAAGCTCTAGCTGATTTGTCAGCGGCCCAAATACTGAAGTCAGATCCATGATAGGGAAGAAAAAGGGTGACCAGGTCTCTATGAGGCTATTTTCCTTCATCTCCACCCTGGTCAATACACACTTAATTTTTTGGAAACAGCAGTAGACTTCAAGTTCTCCAATCTATCTTCTTATGCTGGCTGTTGTGAGCCTTTGGGTAGTTTCTGGCTTATAGTTGCCCTATTATGGGTTTTTGGGGGGCTGAGAGTGTGTGACACACCCAAGGTCACCCAGTGTGTTTCCACGGCCGAATGCGATGCCATCAGCTTTAACGACCAGCACCAGAGTGGGACGAAATGTGGGGTCAGCTGTAGAGCTTTTGGCATCCCCGAATCGGCGTGCCAAAGGAGGAAAAGGGCCAAACCAAGAATCTTGTTCTCAGTTGGCTGGCAAAGAGATGCCAGGTTGTTTACATTGAAAACGAGAGGTGAAATGATAGGATATTATGCTAGCAGTTTACGGGCAATTAAATTTAAATACTGTACTCGACTGGCACGGCTCCGTTAAACAGGCTGCCTTGGTTTCTGCCCTGGTTGAGGGGGAGGCAGCCGCCGTGACAGAGGAGAGGGTCCCCGGGGGATTAACGATCCCTGCCTAGCAAAATAGGTGGAGAGAGGAGTTTAAAAGAAAGCAAGAAAAGGTGGCGTTATTATTTTTTATTAGGTCTTAAATAATTAATAGGCAAGCGGCACTCCGGCTGCTGAACGGTGTACTGCCGGCACGGTGCCACGGCGGAGTGCGGGCCCTGGAGCCCATGAAATCTGTGACACAGCCCTCTGGGTTACCTAGCAACCAGCACAGGTCTAGAAATGCGTTCGGCCTTATCGCAAGGAAGCGTTAAAGCAATTAATACAGCTCGTCGCCTATGGCCAGAGCTATAGAACGGGTGGTGCTTTGAAAAGAAGTGGAGAAGAAGAAGAAAAAGAAGTCAAAATTCCCAAGTTGAAACCCAACTTCTTCACCGAGGGGAAGGACAAAAATCCACCTGAATTCTAAAGCCAAGCTCAGGCCAGCAAATTAAAAGATGTGTGCGCATTTCTTTTGCATCATCGGGATTCATAGTTTGGGGAGGGAATGAGAATTGGCTACTAGAGAGCTCTGAATTGCAGCACTACAGTTCTCTAGTGCAGCCTTCTAAGGCCCTCACCAAACTACTTATTCCAGGATTCCTTAGGATGGAACAATGACAGATAAAGTGGCATCAAACTGCTATGGCTATGCAGTCGGGATACACCCTTGGTGAGATCATTTTAGGGCTAGGGAAATTAAATACTTTCCACAGGATTTAAAGTAGAAGCTTGGAGTTGTGGCCTCCCAACCTAGTCTCTCTTACAAAATGTGTTGGACTACAGCTCTCATAATCCAGAGCGCCACAGTTTGACGTGAGGGAGCAGCAGTCTTACACACTGGGAGAGTGCCCGGTTTGGGAACTGGAGGAATAAAACCATACCTAACACACTTTTCAAATGTCCTGATTTGGCAGGGACCGTCCTGATTCGTCCTCTCGCTTTTTCAGCTGCTGCTAAAATGCCCCAGTTTCTCTCTCTTCCTCTCAGTTCCCCCTTTTCTCCTCGGCTTACTCCAGTTACTGCAAACTGAGTTCAAAGTACAAAAGCAATTTGCACTCCATTGACTCAGCAGGAGGAAGAGGGGCAGAGTCTTGCCCTTCCCAGTAGCCTCAGGCAAAAGCAAATTCCTGCAGCCTCTCCAAGCTTGTGTGTTTTTTCTCCTTAGTAACTTTTGCCGTGCTGACCATACTCTGACATTGGATGGCCACACAAGTCCTGGTTTTTGTCTGTGAAAAGCTGGAAGGCATGATGCGGTAAGATAAACAGAGTTTTTCTCTACTTTGTTGAGTCAGGAGAAAGAGTGAGGAGGTGACTTCAGCATCCATGTTGGGGAGAGAGAAAATGTCTGTTGGGCCATGCAGATTTCGATCTTGGTTAATTTGAGATATGAAGCCATTATTATGAAACCACAGGCTGCAACGTTTCCTCTCCTTTTGCTGGTGTGATCTATGGCACACAGCCATCCGCTGAGCATTGCCTCTATGGGCTCATCAGGTGAAGCTGAGCCGTGATGAGGCCATCTCAGGAAACATCCGTGCAGAAGAGTGACTTTCTGTCTGGCAGCCCAGGAAAATATTTACCTTTCGTGGAGTTTTAGCTTGTCGCCTCGCCTCCATCTGACTTGCTATAAGTACCTGGGATGTGGCGGGGATATGGCAGGGATCGCCAAATGCGACAGAGTGTGCCTCTCATAAGCATCTCAGTATCAGGGTTGTGACAGTTGGGGATTTAAGGCGTTAGATGTACCGTTGTGCTTTCTGTGGACCTGTAACCCTTTCTGGGAGCCTTACCAGCTGAAAGAATGAAGAAAAATGCTAATGCTGATGCTAATAATGACGATGATAATAAGAGAAAGCAGAGTTTAGCCTATTCTGCCAAGAAAACACCATGATAGGTTCATCTAAGGGTTACCCTAGGTCTGAAATGACTTAAAAACATACAACAACAACAATGGAGATGAAGCTTAACCCCTTGTGCCCCATCCAGAAAAAGAGATACATGCATATATGCCATTAACAGGATTTAGACCACTGTCCAATTGAAGTATCTACCACAATTACCTAAAGAGCTCCCATGTTTTGCTTCCAGAGATTCCCCCTGTTTGCAATTTCAGCTTGAGATTCCACGCTGTTAACTTGCAGCATCAAGCGTGATGTGCCAATGAGTTGTGGTTACCACAGACTTTCTCTTCCGTCGTTGTGGATGCTCATGGCTAGGTACCACTCAGTGACTATCCGGTAAAAGAGCAGCATGTAAGGAAAGAGTTTGCTCAAAAAGAAAATAAAAAGAATTAGATACAGAACTGCTCTTGGGAATCTGAGAGAATGTACAGACCTATTAATCCCACACTGGCTCTGTTTAAGGCTCACCTGCCTGCTCTGTTCGGCTGTTCTTATCCCTGAATGGATGGATGGATAATAGGTTGTCATTCCACATGGTTGCCGTCTTCTGAGCAGAATCAATAAGCTCACCGGCTTATCAGGGCCCAACACTTTGCCTCCTCACACCAGCCAAATGGTTCAGAGGTCATCCCAGACTTAATTGACCCCTGCCTATTTAATTGCTTGCAGTAGGGAAATACCGGTGAATTTAAGATGCTTAATTAAAAGCTGGGGAGGGGGAAGAATGGCAGCAAATTAATTAACATACAACTTCCGACAAAAATGCCCTGCAAATACTCCTTAAGATGGGTGTAGGCAAGGCAAAGCGGCATTAATTGCAGCAATTAATTAGGCATTAAACTGATAATGGGCACAGCTGCTAACAATTAAGACCTAATTTCAGCAAGTGATTTTAACCCTTTGAGACAAGGCACGTCAGCAGGTGGGAAGAAAGGGGGTACCAAAGGTAAGTAGGAGCTCCCTTCCAGGAGTAAATGCTTTAAACTTACTTCTTTCTTGGCAGAAAGGTGAGCTTGGTTGAGATGGGAGGTCAGGGTCTTCTGAATCCATGGGATGCTACTTTATGGCTTGAGCTCATGAGTCTTTGCCTCTAGATGTCAACCAGAACTTGGAGATGTTGGCTGGGACTCTACATCTAGGAGATGGAGCATATTCCAGGGGATTATTCCACACAGAAACACATGTGGTTTTCAAATTTGGAAAGAAAAAACCAAACTTGGGTAATGGTTCAAAACCCACATTTTTTGTGCACACAAAACCAACATGTGTTTCTGTGCAGGATGATCACCTGGAACATTTTAGCATGTTTGAATACGGGGAGAATAATGAGCAGAAATTTTCATATTCTTCTGAAGGAGGGAAAAATACGGAAATAATTTGTCCTTGCATTTAAGAAAGAATCAGCCAAAGAGATTCCTAAACTACGCTAGCATGATTTAATGCTGTGCCACAGAATCTCAACTTTGCATTTTCACCAAAGCGGACTGAATTACACCATCTCGTTCTCCTTTATCCCTGCAGCTCTCTGTTTTCTAGTCTTTCATTATAGCTTCTGAAGTGACCATCCCATGCAATTCGGTGAGGATGAGAGTGATTGGATGCTGCCTCTGACAGAGAGAAGCCCATTTTAATTTGGCCCTGGGCCAAAAGTGTGTTGAATTCTGTTGAGATGCTTGATCATTATGATGCCTGACAGCACCATGTGTCAGCTTTGGTTCTAACCCTTCTGGTGGCAGATGATGAGTTAATGGGGAAAGAGGAGCCAAAGCAAGACATGATAACAACATTTTCAGTTTTTTTAAAAAATTATTCCAGTAATGAACTGAGACAGCAGAAGGGATCTACTTTTCTTCCGTTCTTTTTTTTAAAAAGAAAAAAACGCAATCCAGCCAGAATGCTGTAGCACATTGTGAATGTTCTCCTGACAGATGGGGTCTATCCATAGCTGAAATCTTTCAACCTATGTGGGAAAAGAGTTTTAGAACTAAACATTTATTTCAAGCTGCATGGAGTTATATTCCTCCTGCCAAATGCATCTAGTTTGAGTTTGGAGATACCAGATCTTATCCGTTCAAGGCTAGAAGTGGCAGAGATGTGAAAGGTCCCCATTTTATAGGGTTTCCAGAGTTCTGACCCTGGCCTTGAGTGTCAAGATGTGGTTCCACTTCTCTGGTACTCAGAGGGAAGAATCTCAGGGCAAGGGTGCTGCCTTGAAAAGTGTGGGAGTGGGGACCGTAAATACAGCCCTGGGGGCTACACATAGTCAACGGGGACATGCTTCCCCCATGCCTGGCATCGGTAGTGTTGACCCACATGGGCTGATGATTTGATTCTGTAAAAGGCAGCTTTAGGTGTTGAGGACTAATTATGAACACAATTCGGCAGGAAAATCTCATTAATATGACTGGCAGCACTGGTAACGGCAAGAGAAGGAGGGGAAATAGGGCCAAAGTTCCTTTCTCTGAACATTCGCAGCTCTCCCCCTCCCTCAAACACAAGAGGAAGGGTTTCTTGCCTGGTTTATAAACCAGGTTAAAGCTGAGAGACCCTGAACACCAGGTTTTTAAAAAATCCTATTGAAATCAAGGCAGACAGGAGCTGGAGGGAGGCCTTCTTGGTTTGATAAGAATTCTAGTCCTGTCCGGTTTGCCTGCAGGATGGTTTTCCAGCTGTGCTCCTTCGGCTGGTCAGGAGGGGTTGCTTATTTCTTCCCAGAAAAAAAATATCCACACATTTATTACAGGGCGGCCGGGCTCCTTGCTCACAAAAGGGATAATGCGCCCCACTAAATCAGGCAGTGAAATGTATCTCTTCAGACACATTGAACCATTCGGGGGCTTGTAATTGCTTGCCTGTGCTCTCCCAGCTCTGTTTACTTTCAAATCCAGGCCTGTGGAGAGAGACCTCCCTTTTGCTAAATAGCAGAGCATTAAAAAAGCACCGCCAGGCTGCTCCCTCCCTCAATTTCCTAAGGAGCTTTGGCGATAGAAAACGTCAGTGATGCGAGACCTGCAGGGTGGTGGTGGAATGGTTGAACGGTTGCAGAGAAGGGAGCTAATTCCCCCGTCGAACAAAATATGGCCTTGCTCGAAAATGAAGCGGTCAACACATCCTGATGGGTAGCTCCAAGCACTGTCACATCCCAGGGATGGGATGTCCCACCCACTGTGCTCTGCAGAAAAGCTCTCTGTCTGGGCTTGGTGTCGTTCAGAATGAGAAACTGGGTAGGGGGCAGGGGGGTCAATTTTTCCCCACGTCCCTCTGAGAGGATTCACCAGCACACCAAAGTCCATAGAGTTCCTCCATGACCCAAAACTCTTTTTCCCTTCCCATCCTTGGCTCTCCAGATATTTTGGAACCCACCTCCTAGAAGCTGAAAGAAAAAGAAAAAAAAAACCATGGAAGAACTAATAAAAAAGCAATGTTTTATTTTAACCATTGTTTACATTATAAACAAAAGGGCAGACTGCTGCTTACATCTGCATAAGCCCCTTTTTCCTGCAGTTGCACTTTTTTGGCCCTCATTTCCCTTGTGGCTGCATAGCCAGTATCTCACAAGGGTTTCTGTTTCAGACGGGCTTCAGTCCTATTATTAATCCTCATTAGAGTAGAGCCATTGCATCACTTTGATTTTCCTACATGTTGATATATCATTCAAGGATTGGTTGGATAGGTCTACTCTAGTTCACCTTAATTAACAGGATTCCCATCATGTGGTTGCGTATTCTGGGATGGTGCATAACTATTTATCAGTGCCTTCAATGTGTTTCTCGATTGATTGTAGAAACAGAGGCCATTTGCTCTAGAAGCAACTATTGTCATAGAAGCAATCAGTTGCACAATGGTGGTATTCAACAGAAATATGGTATATGGAACCATGGAACTATGGAAGTGTGTATTTGCACATCACAAGTATGATGTAGGATCTCAGCTGCAAAATAATAGCAAAGATACTGGCCATACTTCTATATCAGTCTATGTTGTATAAATTTATATAACTGCATAGCATAGGTGCTACAGAACCCTTCTAGTGAACTGTGAAGATGCAGAGTCAGGGCACCAGGAAGAGTGTCCCAATGTAGATTGGACTGTGCCAATGGGTATCAGCATTCTCCAGTCATTGGCCATATGGGCATTGGGAGTGCCTGATGGGCATTGGCATTGGTTGTGCATTGGTCCCAATGTGCAACAATCACTTCACTGGCTTACATAGCATTCTAGTGACGTTATGCTGTAACATCATAGCAGCCCCTTGCCAAATATGGATGTTGCAACACTCTTCACTTCTATTTCCCACAGGAGTTAAATCCACTGACGCAGATATAAGCCCCATGCTGAATTCCAGACGCTACTTATAAACTTCTACTAACATGCGTACACTCCTGGACTGGAGGCTGATGGCACTGCTTCCTTCTCTCAGGTGCACAGTGGCATCCAAATGATTTCTGAACCACATTCCTTCCTTGTTTGTCATGTCCTAAATTTTAGATTCTAAGCCTGAGAACAGGGACTGCTGCATCACCCACTTCCTTCAGTGTCTTTTGCACTCGGGGGAGCTCCTTGTTGCACTTGGATGTTTACGGAGAGCTAATGCTGCCTGTCAGAGCTGATGGGAGTGGGATGGATGGGCCACAAGAACAGCTTCCTACATTTCTAGGCCTGACCTTTTCCCTTCGAGAAACCGAGTTTCGTGCACTGATGTGCTGAGCAAGCCATGTGCCACCCACTGAAAGCACAGCTGCATGTTTTACTTCCCCACTCGCCGCTGTTATTATTACTGTATCTGTTTCAACATATTAACCATGAGTCATGCTAGGTAAATATTTTTCTGCAGCTGAGCCAGAAAAATGGAGCCACTTTTCTTGTTCTTTAACCAGAATTACTATGAGAAAATCTTTTCAGATTCAGAAAGGCAATTCCTTTCTCGCTTTTCCATGAGCAATTTCTCTAAAATTTCACCATTCTTTTAAAAAAAGCACCCAGTGATGGGTGTGTGAAATTTCATGTCTGCCCTGCTCAGAATGAGAAAAAGTTCAACTTTCTAATGGGATATTAGACTGCTAATTCTTACTGTGAAAGAAACTGCCCCAGCATCACGTAGATTCTGTGGCTCTCCATCCTGTGTGTTAAAATGAACAAAATAAAATATACTGTGCTAGAGTCATTGAACTTCTGTATCAAAAAAGTTAGCTGACTTTTTGCAATTTGGTTACATTTAGCAGATTTGCCTGGTGGTCATGGGTTTGTATGATTTTGCTTAGGCAGCGCAAAGCCCTTCAGCTGGAAATCTCTCTGTCCTGGTTCTGGAATTTTTCATCAGGAAAATGCATCCCCAAATCTGTTTCACATCTTAAGGACTAGAATCTTGGTATTCTTTCTAAGGAGACTCAGCCGAGTGCCAAAATCCAGTGCTTGCATGGGGAGTTTGTGGAATATGCCTCAGTCTCATGGAGATTGCAATCAATATATTAGAAGTAACTGTGTTGCTGGCTATTTTTACAGTAAACTACAGCATGGTTTTCATGAGTTATGCTGTTTGTGAGTAACAAATAGCAAATCACTCCTTCCCATATGAGACTTTCTAGCAACATTTCCAAGCCCCTCTGGGCTAGACCATGTGATTTTCATATTCTTTACAGTATCTGGTGAACTTTTTGTGGTTTTTGCAAGAACGACTGGCAGCAAGAGAGGCACCCCTTGCGTTTTGCTGATGCAGAATCTGAGATGTTTATGTGTTGGATTCCAGCCCCTGCTGTGTTAAGACAATTGCCACACGCTCCATGTTGAGGTGTTATCTGAGCACAGAGGCTTAATAAGATTTTTCTCCCTTTGTTGGCACACAATGCGCAAGGAGGTGGATCCTAACCAACCTCAAAAACTTATTATGGCAACTGCATTTTAATGAAGGTTCTCCGTCTCTGATCTAACGCAGACTAGAATTAGCTGCTGGAATAATAGGCGCCCTTCTCTGCTGACTGTTTTCTGACAGCAGGAAAGTTAATTAGGAACTCTAATCTCCTTGTTGGCTCCCCCAGCCTCCTTTTAAATACCCCCTTTGCAAATCAGTGTGAGAGGAAAGTTGCCAAAACAACTCCTGCAACTTGTCATAGAACACCTCTGAGTTGTGGAACTTGGACGACCACTGACAGAAAAGGACAAAGCAAAGTTTCTAAAAAAGCACAGTTTGCACAGAGAAGAGATTGCAGGAGGCTCAACAGAACTGGATTTAGGAACGTTTGGAGCTGTTAAAAAGGTTTTAGGGTGATATTTGTGATGCAAGCGTCTTCCCACTTTCTGCTCATCCACTTTCTGTTTACTGACCTCCAAAGGAGGGTCTGTCCCACCCTCTAAGATAGCTTATTCCATCTCTGAACAGCTCTTATTATCAAGAAGTTCTTCCTAATGCTTAGGTGGAATCCTTTTCCTTGTAGTTTGAAGCAAATGTTTTGTGTTATAGTCTCCGGAATAGCAGAAAGCAAGCTTGCTTCATCTTCTCCATGACATCCCTTTAGATATTTAAAGAAAGCTATTATGTCACCCTTTCAGTCTTTTCTTCTGTAAGCTAAACATACCCATGTGGTTTCTAGGACTCCAACCGTCTTGATCACCCTCCTCTGGATATGTTTCAGCTTGCCAATATCCTTCTTGAACTGTGGTACCAGGGCAGGGAGGAATATTCAAAAATATTTGAAAAAAGATCAAGCAACATGTTTTTCAAGTGTCAAGAAACCCTGATTAGAAGATCCCTGGACTGATGAGACCGTTCACAGTTTGGGACTTATTTTATGCAAAGTTTGTACTTTTTTGGGGGGACAGAAAAGAGCATTTTCTGTGCAGAAATTCACATTTCTGTATTTGATTATTATTTTCTACCCAGAGAATGAGGTTCCATGAAAAACAACCACATGCATATTTTGTGTAGGCAGCTCCTGAATTATGAATAGTGTTTGAAAACTGTGTAGTTTTGGAAGACTTTGGCCATTTCTGCCCTATATAGTTATAGTGCTATTATTCCACTTCCAACGTCCTATGGAGTCCTGGGATTTTCAGTTTAGGGAGGGGCATTTAGAATTCCCAGCCAGAGAGCAATTTTGGGCTTGGTAAACTACAAACCCTGGAATGTGACAGGATGCTGAAAATGGAATAATAGCACTATAACGGTGTAGTGCAGAAATGGCCTTTCGGGCAGCAGGAAGAGAATTGCTGAAATTACTCCTTGCTACTTTTGAGGAGCCCTGGTGGCGCAGTGGTTAAATGCCAGTACTGCAGCCACAAGGTTGTGAGTTCGATCCTGCCGGGCTCCAAGGGTGACTCAGTCTTCCATCCTTTCGCAGGTCGGTAAAATGAGTACCCAGCTTGTTGGGGGCATGTATAGAAATACATGCTATTTGTAAGTTGTTCGCTGCCTCGATCCATATGGAGAGGCGGGATACAAATAAATAAATAAATAAATAAAAATTTAAAAAATTAAAAAAAAAACTTAGCAATGCAATATCTCTCTGTTTGGTATCCAAAAGAGGACACAGTGTTCCAGGTGACGTCTGACCAAAGCAGCATAGGGTAGAACTATGCCCTCCCTTGGTCAGGATGTTACTCCCCTGTTGATGAAACCTAGAATTGCCTTGTCCTTTGAGACTGCCCAGTATTTTAATTTAAACCCAACCTGTTTCCCCTTACAATGCCATTGTCCTTTGTTACCTATGGCAGACCAGTGGAGCGATCATTCCCACTCCTAAGAATGTTGTACTTCAGAGAGTGTTTGCAGCTTTTGTGGCAACGGCTCCCCCTTCCATAAGAGTGAGTGTGCAAACAATTCTTATCCCTTACTTGCCACTCAGACACACATAACATTCACACGCCATTACCTTTTGAAGATAATTGACACCTCCCAAGAAACAGGCAGTGGGAGCTGATGTGGGTTGTGATATTTATTCCTTCATTGTCAGGTGGGAGAACAATCACCAGAGAGAGAGAGAGAGAGAGGGAGGGATGCAATCAACAAATGTGCAAGAGGTCTAATTATGGCTTAATCTGGGGCAAAGGCATCATTTTGCAACCGAGGGTTTCAATTTAGCCCTGCGGATCACAATAAAGCTCCACCCGGTGCCAGTTGATGCCAGTGAAGAAAAATGCAGAACAGACGTGTGGTTACTTGAAGCAGAAAAAGCTCCCGGTCCTGATTGCTGAAGCAGTTTTTTTAAAAAAATCAATCTGGGATCAATTAAGATGCTTGCATGCTGGGGATGGAGGGCACGGTGGTGGCGGCAGCGGAGACTCATCTTGCCAACACAGGGGCTTTGTTTTCAGATATATGTTGGTCATGATCCGGGGCTCAAGAGGGGATGACTGCTTTTGGTCTGTTGCTTTCGAGCTCCACAAAAAGAGAGAGGACAAAAATGTGTGTGTGTGTGTGTGTTTATAGAGTATGCACAATTAGAGTTCACAGGTCTCAAGGTCTGGCCCTTCTCCTTAAGAGCCCAAGGAAAGGGGGAGAAATCTCAAGGCGAAAGCTGCCAGTATGTTTCCGTGCACAATTCAAAATGCTGGTTATCACCTATGAAGTGCCAGATAGTTCAGGGCCAGGTTATCTGAAGACCTGTATCTTCCTGTCCCAGCCTTCACAAGTCTTCAGGGGAGATACTTCTCTCAATCCCACCCGCTTCACAGGACTGTCCAGTGGGAATGCAGGAGAGGGCTTTCTTGGCAGCTGCTCCCAGAAGCTGGAACACATTTCCTAGGTTGTTCTTGTTGTTATGTGCCTTCAAATAATTTTTAACTTATGGTGATCCTAAGGTGAAAATATCATGGGGTTTCCTTGTCAGGATTTGTTCAGAGGGGGGTTGCCCTTTCCTTCCTCTGAGGCTGAGAGAGTGTGACTTGCTCAAGGTCACCCAGTGGGTTTTCATGGCTGAGCGGAGATCTGAACCCTCGTCTCACAGTGTCCTAGTCCAGCGCTCAAAACACTAAAACATGCTGGCTCCCTCCTTACTGTCCTTTAACCAGCCCATAAAGACCTTCCTATTCCACCAAGGATTTTGGAACTGATTGTTTAACATGTAAAGGCTTTGTTTGTTTTAGTGTGCTGTATCCACCAAAGGGCTCTAAAGGTACCAGGTCCCATCTGATCTTGGAAGCTAAGCAGGGTCAGCACTGGTTAGTACTTGGGTGGCAGACTGCCAATGGATATTAGGTGTTATAGGTTCTATTTCAGAGGAAGGAACTGGCAAAGCCACCTCTGAAGATTCCTTGCCTAGAAAAACCCAAACATGCCTGTGACAGCAGTGGGACTGAACAGAAGCTGTCCCTCAAAAGATCTTAAAATTTGGCCTGACATCTTCTTGGTGACCTGCCCAGGTCTACCTGAATGCTATGCCTGCAATGGTCATTGCCGGCGTAGTTATTCAACCTCTCCACCTGCAATAATCTCCCACTTTCTTTACTTAACATCCTAGAGCCAGGTCTCCGGGCCACAGCTGTGATGGCCTGGCAACAACTGGTCATGTTTCTGCATGTGGACACACAGAGGCCATTTCCACACTACACTGTTATAGTGCTATTATTCCACTTTCAACATCCTTGAGGGAATTCTGGGGTTTGTAGTTTCCTGAGGCCAAAGAGCTTCCTGGCTGAGAATTCTAAATGCCCCACCATAAACTGCAAACTCCATTATTCCACAGGATGCTGAAAGTGGAATAATAGCACTATAAAAGCATAGTGCAGAAAGTCTCATACTGTTATAACCCATTAGTGTGAATGGGCTCTTAGGTCAACACAATCAACTGCCTTTTGGGGAGGGATGATGCTACAGAAAACCGTTCTGCTGTGCTCCATGGGGTGCCAGAGTAGGATTTTGGGTGGGAAGAATACAAATAATACGAGAATACATTTCTTGTGAAGCATTTCCACATGACTGGACTGTAAGCCTCCTCCGCATGGCACATAATACCCAAGATCCCTTGCACAGAGGCTGTGGCCATTAAACTGGATTAAGTTTCCATTCAAGAAATCCTTGCTGTCTCCAGCAGAGAACGACTTGCATCTCAGGCCGGCCGGGCCTCTTCCTTGCCTCTTCCAGCTGCCTCCAATTTGTCTTCTCTGAGCCCAAGATGTTTATAGTTACTTTGAGTGTGAACACATGCTTGCCATGTTTCATTTCTAAAGTATTGCTCCTTAATGAGATATTTATCCTCCTAAGTCTGAAATAAATTTAAAATGGCAGAACGAATCCAGTCAGCAGCAAGGCAGCCAGCTTGTGGCATATTTTCAAAATGATCTAATTCTGTCACATTTTAAGTCCCACTCCACTCTGAAAAAAGTAGAGGTCCTAACATGTCCTTTGTACTTTGGTTAATGGGCTTTCCCACATGAGCCTGGTTGAAATCTGAGATCCTGAGAGGAGGCCCTGTTGCATTTCCCAGCACCTTGTGAATTTAGGTTGGTAAGCATGTGTAACAGGGCTGTCTCTGGAGTAGAACCCGGGACTCACTAGCCAAGGAAGTTAGGCTGGTTCCATCTCTCTTGGGCTTCCAAACAGCGCTGTTCCACATGGCTCTCAAAGCTTGACATTGCTCTGTTTTAAAGCTGGATTTTAGGATTGTATTTAGACTATTTTAAACAGTTTTTAAAGAGTACTTTAATGTGTTCTAAAAACATTTTATCTTGGTCCTGTTTTAATTGCTTTAATTGTTCATTCCTTTAGAAGCCCATATGCACTGGGGAGTGACATGGGTTCTTTTTGCAGCACCTTCTCATCCTGCAGTGGGGACAGGAGAAGGACGGGACCACGACAATGCTTCTGCATGATGTTGTTGTGGTCCCGTCCTTCTTCCATCTCCAGGTGGTACAATTGTGGATTAAATCATTGATGGGTTTTCCTGTTAATGACCTGTGATTGTGCGACCGTTCCGGACTGACCTGTTCTGTGGAGGCTGCAGAAGTGCAATGGCTGAGCTTCCTCCTCTAGCACAGCCTGGGAGAGTACCTGGCTGCCCTGTGGAAGGAAGAGGTGTGGCCGGAGCCGGCTGGTGCGGAGGGGAGCACTCCTATAGTGCTTCCGTCCTAGCAGAGCTGCTGCTGGAATCCCCACCGGACAACTTTGGGAAAAGGTAGGGTCTGGAAAGGGCCATAGAAATCTTAATAAATAAATAAGCAAGCAAGCACTCCTGCTTTGTGGAGCAGTGGGGATGGCTTTTTTAGGCAGGAGAGGAAGTCTTTCTCACATGAACCTCAGGTGTCCTTCTTTCTTTCTTTTGGACAACCAGAGTGTAAAGACAAGGGAAAAAGTTTCCTACACACCTTCCAATGGTTGAGGCACATGGCAAAACAAAGGACATCTCTGTGTGCCATCATCTGTTTCAAGCCATGCCTAAGAAAGCCAAAACTCAACTTGATTTGAAAGGCAATTCAATGGTGTCTTCCAAAAGCAAGTGGGAGAAGTGGGCGTGATCCACTCCCAGTTGAGTAATGAGGTTTACAGAGGCTTGCCCTTGTTGATGATCCCATCTCACTGTGGTTGAGATCTCATATCAAGGTTGTGTGTATTGTGAGCCTTCCCATGCAGAAGTATGCATTCATTATGCTACACAGCCCTTGTGTTGAATGGCAATGTTGCACAATGGAACAAAGATACCAAGTGGACAACGAAGTACACATACCTGTTCTTCTGAATGGGCAACACATCTGCACATGCAATGGCTTTGCACGCGCACCTCTGCTTCTGCAACCTTGAACTGAATGTGGACATTTTGCATGGGATAATGATGTCCAGCTAGGCCTGCAGGTGTAAGACATTAACAGGGTTCTAGCATTTGTGTGGACTGATTCTTATTTTCACTTGAATGTTGGAAAGACTTAAACTTCTTTGTTACCAGGGATGGCGAGTTATCACTTTTGTCAAGTGTTTGTCTTGCAAACTTTTGCCATTCTCTAGCAAAGATGGCACAACCTTTAGGTTCCCCCATACTGTTATATTCCTGCTCCCATGAGCCCCAGTAGCATAGACAATGATCAGGGATTATTGGGGCTAGCGTAAAACAAACTTGATCTTGAGCCCACTTTGTTTGCACTGTTGCTCCAATATTCTAAGGGGATTATGAGAGTTGTAATCCAATCACATACAGGCACACAGGCACACAACTCTTCTCTGAGCTTCCTTTATTCTTGTACGGCCTGAATCCTATTGATTAATCCTGACTGGAGTGACCTGTTTGCCTCATTTTGTTGAGGAATGAGTTCATTCATAGGTAAGTCCTTTTTTTTTCCTTTTCCCAGTAGGTTTGCTTAGGAAGAACAAGTAGAATTTAGGCAAATGTCTTCACTTCTCAAATTAAGTGCATTCTGTTCTGTCACCCCTTCTGACACTGACATGGCCTCCTTGCAAAAAGCTTAGAAGAAAAACCAAAAAAAAGCCGTTGTATTCCCCTTAAGGACTTTTTAAAAAGTAATTCTAGAGTTTCTGACTTCTTATCTGCAACAGAGGCACCCTGCTTTGCATCATCTGAGGTTGTGCTTTGCCCCGGGGCTGACTTTCAGGTGGATCCGAACCCCCCCCCCATGGCCCTCCTGGCGACAGCTGTCTGCAAATTTCTCTCCCTGTGTCACTGACAGGAATCCATTCTAATTTGCCTCTTGCAAACAGTTACTAATAATTCAGCACTCAATTTCCATTTAAATGGAAGCATTAACCTCTACCTGCAGGCTGGGCTGCTGCATGAAGTTAAACACAGTCCTTAGCTCAACACTTTTTGTAAGCCACTCAAGGTAAAGGCATCCAAAAACCTATTAAGGAGGACTTTAGTGCAGAAAAAAAGACGGAGGTTTTCACATGGTCAGCCCCTTTGCATTCTATGTAGCAGCTCTAACGGTGGTTGTTTGTAGATTGCAGCCATGCATTAGTCAGGTGATGCTCCATCCATTCTCACTGCCAATGAGTGGATGAGAAGAAGGAAGGAGAGCTACTGCAAAAGTAAACTGCTTCAACCTCTCCTAGCTTGTCTATTCTTCCTCTTTAGTAACTTTTGCCTTCATGATCACTCTCTGATGCCGCTTGGCCACACGTGCCCTGGTTTTCATCTCCGAAATGTTGGAGATCATGATTTTAGCAGGAACTTTCATGGGTATCAAGCCACTTCTTTAGATGCATTGATATTACAAAGTGATGCTAAAGCCACACTTTTCAAAGCATAGCTATGCAGCTGTGTGAGTGGGATAGAATATAATAGGGTATGGAAAGATGCAAAGTTTGGTTCTGGCCATAAATCTGCAAAGGATTGTATGAGACAATACAGGACTGTCAAGTAGCTGGTAGTAGTCTTTCAAGTGGTCCGTTACATTGATGTGTAAAAGCAATGCATCTGCTTACTGAAAGCTCGTGAAGGCAAAACCTTTGGTGGAGGAGATTCCTTTTGTTCTATGTGCAATTATGAAGACTCATGTGTTAATATTTGCAGTGTGCCCAAACAAACAAACATACATTATCTTTTTTCACACCTTTGCTAATAGGTTAGAATTTGTGAATATAGCTCAGTTCAGCCCCCCCTTTCCAATATTCCTTTGAAGTTTTTTCTTTTCTTTGAGATCTGAGAATCTGATAGGGTTGTCCCACCCCTCTGATGGCTGTTGGGATTGTTTCTACTTCAGCCAACGTGGTTTCAATGTCTGGTAACAGTTGCTTTGCCCATAATTGCCGGTTTAAGTTGCGTAGAGAAGTTGGCACAGAAACATTTTTCCAAAAAAAAAAAAAAGGGTTTTTTTGGAGAGTCTCTAATTACATTGAAAGCTGTTCAGAACATTGGCTAAAGTGAGGAGGAGGAAGGAGGAGGAGGAGATGTGTTTGTTACAGAGCAGACCAGAGTTACAAGTGAGGGACAGAAGAGAAAGAAACAGAGTTGACAGAGGTATTTGCTTTGGATGCTGCGGATGTCATTTATCTGGATTTCAGCAAAGCTTTTGGTAAGGTCTCCCATGATATTTTTGATTAGCAAATGGAGTATATGGAAACACTATCAGATAGATCCATAACTGGTTGGAAAACTGTGTTTAAAGAATTATTGACTGGGCTTCAGATTGGAAGGAAGTCTCAAGTGGAGTGCCTCAGGGTTCTGTCCCAAGTCTTCAATCTTTTTATCAATGATTTAGATGGTGGGTTGGAAGGAAGCCTTATCAAATTTGCAGATGATACAAAACAAGGAAGGACATCTAATACATTGGAAGATAGGAACAGAATTCAAAAGGACCTTGATAAACTAGAAAATAGGGCTGAAATTAATAAAATGAAATTCAACAGAGAGAAATGCAAAATGCTATATCTAGACCACAAAAACCAAATGCACAGGTATAGATAGTACTTGGTTCAGCAACACTACATACGAATAGGACCTTGAGATTACTCGTGTTCATAAGCTGAACATGAGCCAAGAGTATGATGCTGCAGGAAGTCAAATGCTATCTTAGCCTGCTATCTTATCGACTGCTTTTTCTGTCCAATGTGCCTGCCCTAGTTCTGATATTTTAGAACCTGTGAGCCTCTTGGTTCCTTGCACGTGCTTATGGCCACAATGGGCTCAGAGGCAGCTGTACAAGCTGGTGTGTTGTGTCTCCTTATGCAATCCATGAAGTGGTCCACTGTCAAAATAATCTCCCCTCTGAGACAGATGGCTGCTGTTTCAACTCTTGCAACCATTCTCTAAAGTATCCAACTGTAGAAATGGCTTCCAGCACTTCTGTCCTCTTGGATTATGTAACCAGGATCTGGCCAACGTCCTCTCCACCCCATTGTTCCATGCCTGATAGTCCATTCTCAATAGCTGTTTTGGAATGACTTGGAACTGATGTCAGCCAGTCCACTTTGGCCCTTGGCCAAAGGAAAGGATGTATTTTCCACCCTGAAGCTTTGTTACTGAAGCTTTCATATTGAGACTCTCATCCCTTTCTCTTGGAATGTATTCTCTCTGAGCTCAAAGTAACAAACAACCACCTTCCATCTCATCCAGGCTCTCAAACCATCACATGGGAGAGGAGCTGATGGATGAGAGAAGGGACCGGGCACTCCTCCAGCCGGGCTTTGGCTGAGAAGGACAGCAGGTGGCGCGATGGGACACAGGGCCAATTCTCCCAGCCATTTGTGCATGGCTGATGTGTGATCACAGAGCATGACAGGCTGGCACCTGGAGGGATGGGGCTCTGCCGACAATGTGGCAAGATTGATGCTCAGGAAACTTCTGAAAACATGGTTTAAGCCAGGAGGGGATGAGCCACCATTAAAGGACAAGTCTTTCATCAAAAAGCTGCCGGCCAGAAACTGACACTGAAAAGAGGCCCCTTGAGGCTTTGAAGCTATATAGCTGTGTCGGCATCCTGCGCTGGGCAAGGGGTGGGTCTAGGCAGGGCCAGCCCTCTCATAAGGCAGGTGACCTACTTGTCTCAGGAAGCAGGAAACAAGGAGTTGTGGATTGTGCTGTCAGCTGGGAAGGCTGGCAGCACAATCCGTTGCTTTGAAGAGCCTTACTGGGCATTGTACAGTTGTGGCCAAAGCTGTAGCTGAAAAATAGCTGGGTGGGCTTTCTGGACTGAGCCACTCCTTCTGGTAATTCCACAGAGCCTCTCCAGCACTGGTGGCTAGTGGTTCCCATGTTAGAAGCCCACTGAACCTATGCTGCCTTTAAAATCCTGTGTCCCCAAATAGGCTCAGCACCTTGGACAGATCCTTTCAAGCTTAGATTAAAACCTTGAGTGTGCTCACATGAAAGCCACTGGATGCTGTTGCTCTTTGGCCATTTCTGCCCTACTCTGTTATGGAGCTATTATTCCACTTTGGACATCCTGTGGAATTCTGGGGTTTGTAGTTCACTGAGGCCCAAGAGCTCTCTGGCTGAGAATCCTAAAGGCCCCTCCCTGCAAACCCCAGGATTCCACAGGATGCTGGAAGTTGAATAATAGCGCTATAGGGTGGAAATGGCCTTCCTTGCCACTGGGAATGCTGTAGCTGTAGACCTGGCCAGAAGGTCCCTGGAGTCTCTTCCCAACTCACAGGAAGTCAAGAGAAAAGCCCCTTCCATGGATCCCTCCTCTGCATGTAGAGCCAGGAGCCCCTTTCCTGCTTGGTGCAAAGCCATTCGCTTAGCTGGATTCACTCACCTGGCCTGTGGCCACCCACTGCTGGCTCCCACCCCTCACTCAGGACTGTTTCTAGGAAACAGCTGGGGGTTCACCCTCTCCTTCCATTTTTTTCCAGGGGGTCTGAATCTTTTCTCAGCAGCCCTGCTGAGATCTACATGTGAAAATAAACTGTCATGCCAAATTTATTGGTGTGTGCTATGGTACCATTTTATTGTGTTTGCTGGGAAAGAATTATCTCCACATGGTCCTTTGTCAGAGCTTTTGAAGTTCTGGAAAAGTCCATTGTAAGGTTATTTATGGATGGTTCCAACAATTCATCCGCAGATGCAAAAGGACAATGGTAAGGCTGTGTTTAAAAGATCTCTGTAGTGGCCCGGTGCGATACATTTTATTTGAAATGTTATGCTGCTTTTTATGTAGCTTTAATAAATTTTGTTTTAAACGAGGAAGAAACAAACCAAAACAGAGACTGAAATTCCACGTTGAGGAGGAAGTCCACAGAGTTAAGTGGCCATGTTGTGCAATGGTCCCTCAATAGTAAACTGCAACATTGTGGACCTAAGTGCATTTTGTGCATGGAGGTACATGTGCTGTGGGCATCAATACACATGGCGCATTAATGGGTAATGGCACCAGATGCCCAGCTCTGCTCCCACAAATTTGAACTGAATATTGCCATTTCATATCACACAAAAATGTCCAACAACTTCTTTAAAAAAATCCTGTGCAGAAATATTTTCTGTGCTGTTTTCTTCACAAGAAACTTATTTTCTGCACAGAAAATGACATTTTCAAGCAGAAAATATGTACCCCCCCATTTTTTTTTGTAAAAAAGTAAGCCCTGGACTGCAAATGGTCTTTCAAAACTGTGCCATTTTCAATGACTTTTTTGCAGCAAGGATAAATATGATAAAATCATCAATTCTTGACTGTGGAAACAAAATTTATGAGGTTTTACACCCCTGGGAACCACCAGTTGCAATTGTGTAATGCTATGCACATTCTTTCATGCCTAACATCACAAGCTGAAGGGCTAAAAACTTGAACTCCAGTTTTAAAAAAAAATCTCAGAAAGCTGAGATGGTGATGAATTTTCTTGAACTCAGATGATTTCAGTGCCCATTTTTCTCCTGCCAAAATTTATACGCATAGTGAAATTTCTGGAGATGGTTGCAAAAATGAAGGGCAACCAAAATGGGTGTTAGAAATAAATTCCCTGCAGCTGCTAGAGTGAAAATATTTGGTTAAAAGTTCTTCCTCCCCCATTAGTTAACAGAGAGCTTCTGTTTTCCATTGAGAAGCAACCACCTCAGCCTCTTCCTCCTCCTCCTGCTTGCCTTTCGTTGATTCCTTGGCCGTCAGCCGGCCTGCTGGGAGACAGGATTAGGTTTTGAAGATGCAGCTGCATAAGAGAAGATTTGTTGCTGTGTGAGCTACGCTGGAAGGTATTGTTTGCGGGGATTAGGTTTGCTTGTGAACAGAATGTTCTTCCTTCTAAATTCTGTTTGTGCTCGGGAAGGAAAACAGGTCGAGAAAGGTTCTTCCGTGCCTCAACCAAGAAGCATTAGTAATGCCAGGCTGCGGATGGTGCAAAGCATCCTTTCTCTCTTGAGAAGCAGCAGCAAACATTTCCTTCAGTCCCTCCATGTCCCTCAGGAAAAGTAAAACCCCAGAGGCTTCGGTGATGAGAGCATAAAAAGGGTAAAGAGCACAGCACAAACCAGTGGCGGTTGGTGGCTTTTGTGTTGACGAATCCATTCAGGATTTTAGTCTGAACTTTCAAGGATCTGTCCAAGGTGTTGAACCCATTTTTAGGTAAGCGGATAGGGATCAGCATGTTGGATAGCTGTTTGAATATTCAGGCTAACTGTTCGTTGGAGATGGAAGGCAACAGCCAATACTGGGTTATAACATAGCAAATTGTTGGGTAAAAAGTGATGGGATGAGAATGACCTGATTCATGTCACCCTATCCAGGCCCAACCGATGCCTCTGTAACAAATGGAGGAAGTGCTGAGGTCAGCTGGCTCCCATCTGGATACCTCTTTGTGCAATGGTGTGAAAGGGGCTTATGCTTATGCAACCCTTGGTCACTTGCTAGTGCCAGTTCCAGCCCAGGAGCTGTAATCCGAAAAGAACAGCTTTTCCACGCTCTGTCCAGAAGACAACGAACATTAAACATCTCTTGCTCTGCACATTGAGAAACAGTGTGCTTTGTCTGTCCTCACTGCTGCTTCAAATCTTCTGGACTCTTAGGAAAGAAAGAAGTCAGAATTTTCAATCAAGATTTTTGTTGCTCCTCATCCCTCTTGTCAATCTTTCTTTCCTTAGAAACTTGGGTTTTTTGTGGTGGTGGTGGTGGGGGAAGAGAGTTGTTCTTCCCACACTCTGGAAACATCTGCTTTTGCTTGGCTTGGAAAAAGAAAAAGATGTTGCTGGTGTGTGTGTAAGGAAAAGGCACACACAAGAAGCAAGCCTAAGAAAAGCTCTTGAGTTGGCATTTGGGATCTGACAAGTTGAGTGAGGGCTGCAGATGTTTTGTGGGGCTGCGCAAATACAACTCTCAATGTGCACAGCTTGCTTGCCATATCTGCACAAACATTGGCTTATTGGCATTGCTATGCAAGTCAATTTTGATCATTGATTGTTAATTATAGTCACTCATTGGTGTCGTCTTTGACCCTCACTAATATCTGAGCAGAACCTTCCATCAATCACCATCTCCTGCTGAATCAGCTTCCCTTTGAAACTGGGAACTTTGTGTCAACTCAGCATTTGATGCTGACTTAGGCAGAGGCCCTGCTCATGGATCTTGTGGAGACTTTTGCATTGCTAATTCATTTGGGCAGCTGCAGAGGGTGTGTGTGCCAATGTTTCCCCGCCACGACCTTCTGGGTGGACACACAGACTTCCATTCCATGAAAAAATGAAACTGGAAATGGCAACATGTCTACTTCTGCTTTTGAAAAGTGGGGTTCTAATGTTAAACAGTGCATATGTGGGTGTGGGTGGACTGCAGCCTGGATGCTTCAAGGACAAGCACTTCACCCTTTTACTTTGCCCAGAAAAAGGCAGTCCGGTGGATCTACAAGGCAAGCAGGATGCTGAAGCGTGGCATGCTCAGCATCCTTCTGCCAGTGAGTGGTGACAACAAGTTGCAACAGGATCACACAGGGTCCTTGTTTCTACTTGTCACACCTTGGCTTGCTGGCTGGAAGAAGCTAGATGAGTCATCCTTCAGTAACCCACTTGCCAAGGCTGCAGAATGCCATCCCTCAGCATGATTGCCTGGATTTTAAGGTCGGTTTTAGGGGGATTTTCAGTCAAGGCAAGAATGGCACAATCATAACACCAAACAGCTACAAGATTGTAAACCTAGCTTGTGACATCATGACTGCCTAACCATAAGCCAGCCATATTTTCCAACAGATCCTACACTGTGTAGCTAAGACAGTGTTACTCAAAGTGGAGGTCCCGGGACCAGTGTTAGACAATGAACCACTGGCTGCTCGTCCATGGAAGAATTCCAGGAAACAAACACTTGTAACCAGTGTCTGGCCTGTTCCTAGTTAAGCTTTCTGCTTATTACCATACTGGAGGATTTCATCTCGGATGTGTATCCCCGTTTAGGGACTCAGTAGTGCCAAGAGCATTTCACCTTGTCATCTGGGGAACCTGGCCACAACTGAATGTGGCACTGGACTTTTCAATACTGCATCCATAAGTCACCAATGAAATCCTGTTTTGTGCAAGTGACTTCTACCAGATGTGGTTTCAAATATCTGGGCTGGGTCTGGTCGAGACTCCAGAAAGAACCAAAACGTGGCTCATGCCTCTCTTCCAGTCTCAGTGAGCTGAATGTCTGCATGCAGGGCTTGCCATGTGCATTTCCCCTGCAGGTGAGAAAACAGATCAGGGAAGGTGGTCTTATGTTAGAAAATGGAAATCAAGGATTAAGCCAGGTATGGGCATCATGCAGCCCTCCAGATGTTGTGGGACTGCTGTTCCCAGCAGCCCTGGTCAGTGTAGCCATTGACGAAGAATGCTTGGAGCTGTGGTACAGCCACTTCTGCGGGACTATGTGATTCTGCAGGACCCTGGATTAAGAGGGCTTTTTTCTCTCCACCTTTTTGCATCTGGGTCACAGTCTGCTGTTGTTGATTTGACAACATGCATGTACAGACACTCCACATGGGGTGTATTTTGAGCCAACATGGAACAGCTCACAAAGATGTCCGCCAGAATCTAGCAGAGAGTGATACCTGTAGCACAAGCCTATGCATCAGGGAATTGGTTTGGGCAGGAAACCTTTGAAAATGACACCTCATGTAGCTAAATTATGTCTCTCTCTCTCTTCTGTTTCTCTCTCTGTCTCCCCTCCTCTTTGCAGAACAAAAGGGAGCTTTGATGTCAGGCTCTGAGATGAAGCAAAACAGGCTGGTGTGAAAAATTAAACATTTCCTTGAAACATACGTCATTATCATACTGCTGTGCCCCAAATCTTGCGAGCTTCAAGAAAGCATCTTTCTTTCCTGTTCTCTGCCAAAGCCGGCTCCATTCGTTTAAATGGTATGTTAAAAAAGGCATCTGCAGCCCGTCCTCTTCCTGGGACTGTTTACATCCACTTGTTTTTATTGCAATTAAATAAGTGTGGCCTGCATTGAGATGGTGCTCATTGGGAAGCCGAGGGCACCCAGCAGGGCCACCTCTGGTCATGCAAAGCCCCATCTAGATAGGAAAGTCCTGTTCAGGTTGTATCAGCTACGTAGAACCTGCTCAAGGTATGGACATCAAACATGGCAGGCTAAATAAATGCCGAAGTTCTTTTGTGTAAAGGGCAGCTGAAAAAGGACTGTGGAAAGCCTCATGTTTCACCAGTGGACATCTTTCCAGAGAGACTGAAAGCCAATTCTCTTCATACCTTTGAGATCCCTCCTCACCCACACAACTTCAATTATTCCTGAAGTACCAAAACAAAATGAAACAAAAAACAGCGTGTCCATGAGGGTGTTTGAAGGTGGCACCTCAAGCAGCAGATTTTAAGTACAAGGGTACCTTTCACACTACCCAGCTGTAGTGCTATCATTCCACTTTAACTGCCATGGTTGCATCCTATGGAATGCTGGGATTTGCAGTTTTGGGAGGGGCATTTGGAATTCCCTGCCACATTGTTCTAGGGCCTCACCCGCTTACAAAACCCAGGATTGCACAGAAACACAGAATCATAGAGCTGGAAAAGGCCCTATATTGGGTCCAACCCTGTGTTCAATGCAGGAAATCCAGCTACAGTATTCCCAGCAGGTAGCTGCCCAGCCTCATTTCAAAATGGTCCGGAGAAGGAGGATATTGTCAGGGCAATTAAAGTGGAATGCAGTGCTGTAATTATGTAGTGTGAAAGGGCCCAGAGTTTTTGGAGGGGTTTTTTTTTTTTGACCTTCACAATTTCAACATTTTAGAACAAAAGGAGGCATTTCAGTTGTCAAGGCATGAACAATGGAGCAACATATGGGGAACAACACAGGTGTTTGGCTAAAGGTGTGAGATGGATGCCAAATGATGTTAAATATTTGGCCTACTGGCTATAAAAAAGGCCCCTAAACAGTGATGACATTTCCTTTGGCACCGGAGTTCTGCTGGCCATGACAGCCAGAGTCATCTTCCTTTTATTACAGCCAGTGATTTATGCAGCACTTGGTATCCAACCAGCCATCCTTATAAACAGAGACCAAATGAAACAAATCAACAGATATGTCTTCCTCGTTAGAACATGCTAATTGCCTGTAATGTGTCAGTGTTTATTGCGGCTAGCTAAGGAATTGTTTGTCCAACAGCCAGCATGGGTATGACTGTTGGACTAGCACTCCAGCAGACCACGGTTTGAATTCTCACTCAGCCACGGAAACTCTTGGGTTGACCCTGGGCAAGCCATACCGTCTCTCAGCCTAGGAGAAAGAAATCGGCAAACTTTCACTAACTAAATCTTGCCAGGAAAACACTAGAATTGGGTCACCATAATTATGTCAGCGTTGAATTTAAGGTGCACAGCAACATCACAGCAAGGAACCGTTTGGTCCTGAAGCTTCATTTGACTTTATGGTTTGGCTTAGCTGTTTAATGTCATAGACAAGCAGAACTGACACAAGACTCCTCCTTTCTGCTCAGGTCCTAGGGAAGTGCCTAGAGGCTTCCATATCTTGGAGATGCTGAATTGGGTCCAGGTTTTAGCCTGAACATTAAAGGAACCAAGATTCTGAACCTACTGGAGTGGGGGAATAGGGTCGAGCAGCTTGGATAGCTCTTTGATGCTTAGATTAAAAATCAGAGCAAAGTCATTGTTCCATTGATGTGGAAGCCACCTCCAACCACTGGACCAGGGCAATGCAAAATGATGTGAGAACTCGGCCTCAGACTAAGACCTAGAATAGATTCACCGATGTGGAAGTTGTCACCCACCACTGTAGATGCAGACGAACGAATGGGGGATTACAATAATGTCTGCCTCAGATTGTGGAAATGTGCATCATCAGCCCACAAAATTCATTTTTCCCTCAAGCCAGGAAAAATGGATTTCAGAGCTATTTCTAGTGCAGGCACAGCTGAAGAAGGCAATTATTTGCTACGTCCTCTTTGCATTACTCTTGGTGACACTTTTCTTTCGGGTTTAAATTCCATTCCTCATCCCTGCTGTTTCTCTTCCTCCATGAGCTGAACAGCTGGTCAAATGCTGCCTGTTGCAAGCTGTCTGGGTTGGCAAATGCCACCGGCAAAGTCTCATTACCCAGGGTGGCGGGGAGAGCAGTGAGCCAAAGATGTGCCCCTTTGCACACCCCTCCCAGGAAGACAATGAGGAAAGTAATTACCACTGGCTGCCAGGAGGAGAGACTTACCTGCCCTCAGAGGGATGCTCTCATTCATCAAAATAGCTTCACTGCTCTCTCCCATGGTTGCAGAAGGCAGGAAAGACTTCCAGGAGGGAACAAGCTTGTGGGAGGGAAAGCAATCTGGGTGAGGTGAGCCTGGGGCCTACTCCATGCAAAGCTGTGCTCAACCAACACTGCTTGGGGAAACTCAGATGTCATAAGTTGCAAGACGATGTCGTTGCCTGTAGGACGTTACCTTTGGGCCAACTAGAAGAGAGTGGCTGGTGGCTGCCATATCAGTGGGGTATGTGTGTGGGAAATCCAGTCTGGGTTTTAGTCCAAACTTTAAAGGCACTATCCAAGGTGCTGAATCACCCCGATAAGTTCAGTACCATGGACAGCTTCTCTGGATAAAAAGCCAGAGTGAATTTACCACACTGTAACACGGGAGTGACCATGGAAGGAAGTATAGGGAGACACAGGAAGCAGCCTCATACTGAGTGAAAAACCTTGGTCTAATACTGCAAACAACTGCAGCAATGGCACTCCAGGGTGGCAAGGTAGCGTAACAGATTTCTAATGCCTGTGGTGACTTATGCTTCCATGCCAGTGGGGTGGTGAATCCACCCTGGGTATTCACTGGAATTTTCCAGGATCTGTCCAAGGTGCTGAACTCATTTAAAAGACTAGGTTTCAGTGCTCTGGATATCTCCTTTCAGGGTAAAACTCAGAGCGGATTCACTGCCCAACTGAAACAGGAGCTGCCACCATCAGCTGCTGCTTAGTATGTACCTATGGAAAATGCAACCTAGATGAAGCCACCTTTGGCTCCCCTCCTGTGACTGGCTGATGGCATTGGACTTCACCAAACAGTCTTGTTGGAGGGGGTGGTCAGAATTATCTCCCTAGGGGAAGGTGGCAGTTGGAGTGCTGGAGAGATGGATGGGAAGAACATTGGTTTTTTTGTGCATGTGGAGAGTCAGCAAATGAGAAGCCAACTGCTTGACCTGCCTCCTGAACCTATTCCAGATCTATCAGGCATGGAGAAAATTGAGATGATAACTCAGACTTGCTTTTCTTTGGTTGTAACAATATCATTTCCATTCAGGCAGGTTATTTGTCTTAACTGGCCTGCTCTGCCTTTGAGAACTAATTGCCAGGTCAGATTGGCCCCACATTAAAGAATGGGAGTGCTACTCTCTGTGTGTGCGTGTGTGTGTGTAAATGCACACCATCATTGAACAATGCCTATGCCAAGTTCTTTGCTCCTTGCTTTTAACAACATACCGACTGGAGTCAGTTCAGATTTCAAGAGAGGAGGATGCAAAACACATGTGAAGTTTCAAAGACGTGTTTCATCAACTGGATTAAGATTAAAACATTGTTTTAATCTTACAAATCTTACAATCTTGTATGTTTTAAACACATACAAAAGATTGTATGTGTTTCTTTAAAATACATGTATCATTATTAACTTGGAGCAATCTTTTGGATGCAAGTCAAACCATCAAAAGTTTTCCTTCTATCCCTTCATACAACCAGTGAGATTTGTCCCTTTGGCAAGGCATTTAGTGTCACATTTATCTTACTGGGTTCTCCACTGCCAATTCCTTGCATGGTAAACTGTGCACAGTCTACTTTTGGGGCTATAATGGAACACCCTACATTCTGCTCTTAGAGAGGCTTGGTGTGGCCCTGACTGTGGCTGTGGTTCTTACTCCTTCCCTCTCCTTCTCTGAGCATGGTGAGGTGAAGGTCAGGTTTCATGTCAAGGGTAAGGAACCTCTTTCATGCCTGATGGTCACATTGCCGGGTGGAGCCAAAGTCAAAAGATGGTGGGAACAAAACCCCTGTGTGCCTTGGCTTAAAGTTCTTTTTGATGATTATTAAGCTCTAAAAGAGGTGTTGCAATATTTGGGGCACAGAACCTCATATGAAAGCTCAGAAAATGTCAAGGGATGGGGTCATGGGGAATGGGAAATGATTGGAAAGTTTGGCTAATCCTAGGGGGTCATTATTCCAACATAATCCTGGTTTCTTTTTTGAGGATGGGGGACACATGAAGATCTGATCCGGGAGCAAAGGAGGCGGGTTCAGCAAACTCTAGAAGCAGCCTAGATCTGCTGTAGGAATGGCTCCTCTGTCTTTATAGCCCAGTTTAATCCGTATTGCCACTTAGATTAGGAGGTCCTGTTCAATTTGGAACGACATTGCCAGTTTACTCCCAGCCGTACCCCTTTCCCCTCTCCTCCTGCTCTGGCAGCCCATGTCTCTCCTGTGCTGTTTGTGTTCTATTTATAAAAGCGTGCAGCTCATTCTCTGCAAAAGGCAGACATTTAATTTACTCACAGGGCTGGGATCAGTCGGCTGCTTGTTCCTTCTTCGTCTTCTTTTTCTTTGAAGCTGCTTAGCAGGAGAGTCCAGAGGAGAGATTTGCACAAGGCGTTTTAGCACAGCAGGGGGAATGACAGAGGAAAAGGAAGCTTTTCTTACCTTGGCGCAAAATGGGACAGATCTGAACTTCTGGATCTGCTGGGGATTGCTGCCTTGATTCACCCCCATCCGTGGAAACTTTTCCACATTTGAAGCACAGACTCCTTTAGTAGAAAGCTATAAAGAATATATCTGTGGCAGGGAAGTGAAAGATATTTGAAAATATCCCGTAAATGCCCCCAAATGTGTTTCTTGAGTGCCAAGAAAACCTGGCAAGAGGATCTTGGATTGACAACAGCTTTTAGAGTTCAACACTTGTTCCTTGCAAAATCACATGCACTTGTTTGGGCAGAAAACAGCATTTTTTTTGGTGCAGAAAATAGGATTTCCTGTACAGAAAACAATATTTTATGTGCATTGTATCCTGTGCAGAATATACAGCCTGTTTCCTGCACAGAAAATGCTGTTCTCTGTGCTAAACAGCCATATGTGAATTTTGCACAGAATAAGCCTTGAATTGTGAATAGGCTTCAACAATCACAACAGTGGGAGGAAAATTGCTAAAATCACTTCCTTTGAGAAGAAAATCAGAGAAGAATGACAAGCTGATTGTGCACATTTCCCCTCTCCTCCGTAACAAAGAGTATTGCATCCTATCAAGGTACAGTATTGAAATCTGCATGATTTTTTATCCATTTTTCATCTTGGAATGAGAGTGAACACATAGGATAGGTCCAGGTTTCTTCCCCCCCCCACTGTCTATTCTTCAGAAATAAAGGGGCAAATTCCATGAAACTGGGATGCTGGCTCATCTTAAGAGTAATGGGTGGCCTCCATGTTGGTGGATGGTGAATCCACTCCGGGTTTCAGTCTGAACTTTAAAGGAACTATCCAAGATGCTGAACATAATCTGGGGGAAGGGATGGAGTTCAGCACCTCGGATAGTGCCTCTACTGTTCAGACTATGACCCAGAGTGGATACGCTCCCTTGCTGACTTTGTCCCCACCAGCCAACACTGCCTGAGGGCAACCAAGGCTGTGTAATGGCTGTAATAATTCACAGGTCCATAGCTACTGTGGTACATTCTTATGGGAAGATGTGGAAGATTTAAGACCTGTAGCCAAAGGTTTTGTTACTTCCAGTCAAGGTTAATTTAATTTTTTTTTAAAAAAAGCATTTTTACTTCCTCTTCTCTTAAAACATCAATAGTGGTTTACAGTGACATAAAACAACCATAAATGCTCGACCAAAGAATTACAAACCACCGGCAGCAAAAGAAGCCTGGAATAATAGAAAAAAAGCAACAGATCATAAAAGAGCAGAACCTAGAAGAAAGACAACAGGATCAATAGCAATCAGCTGTTGAAATAGGTCAGGGAATCAGATGGTTTTGCTGACCACTCGTCTGGGTCATAAAAGGGTTGGTGCAAGCCAATCCCACTGGGAAAGACCTTCTCTGACTCTGGGTGGCCACCACTGAGAAGACTCTGCCCTCACTCACCATCTCAAGAGACATTGAGCTCTCGTGCTGATTGTGGCAGCAGTGCCGGTGGGGGTGTGTGAGACCTCCTGTCCCTCACTACACTTTTGATTTATTCAACTTTAATCCCTAAAAATCCTACAGGCACCAGATCCCAATAGATCTTGGAAGCTAAGTGGGGTCAGTCCTTGCCAACATTTGGATGGAAGGTCACCAATGAATACCAGGAGCTGTAGGCTGTATTTCAGTGGGAAACCACCTGTGAGAAAACTCAACAAAATTCATGAGTTCTCCATAAGCTGACTGGTGACTTGCAGGGATGCACACCCCCACCAACCCACAAAATCAATCAAATCCATCCATCCATCCATCCAAGGGGTCAGACTGTAGTGGAGGTGGGGAAAACTGACTCAAATGATAGCTTTTTTTTTTTTTTTTATAGTAATTTGGGGGTGATCTTTTTGGCCATTGGGTGTTGATTTTTTTGCCCATTCTTTTCATCAAAATGTTTAGGGTGGGTCACCTTTGGGCGTTTCTGGAGGGTGGAATCTTGGAGAACTAACAGAAAAGGAGGGTTGGGGATATCCGTAGCTCATGGGCCTCCTTATCCCATCCCTGGACACACACAATCCCAGCTTTCTCCCAGTTAGGGGCCAAAGGGAGCTCACAGCACAGATGAAAGCAAACTATGGCAAAGCAAATCATAACAGTATATAAAAATATTTAAAAAAAAACAACACTTAAGCAATCATGTTAAAAGCAGTACTAATTTAAAACACAGCGAGGAAAATACCAGGACTGCACCTCCCAATGAAAATAAGTTTCTGAAAGGGCTAGTTTCACTCCAAAGCCTCTGTAAACAAAAATAAAGGTCTTTGCCTGCTAGGGGAAGGAAAGCAAAGGGAGGTCCAACTTGATCTCCCGTGGGGAGGGAGTGGTACAATTTTGGAGCGGACACCAAGAAGGCCCTGACCTGTGTCCTCCTCAAATGTGGCTGTAAAGGTGGTGGAGCTGAGAGAAGGTTTTCCCCTTAAGGTCTTAAAACTCAGAGGGGTCTTTCAGGATAATGTAATCTTTCAGAGAATATTCACGTGTGGTAATCACATTGTATTAATAGAGGGCCCCGTTTTGTGTCTGCGGGGTGGCGTGATGCAAAGAAGCAAGCACCTGTGTGTTTATTTGCAGAGCTGCTGCAGTGGCTGAGTTGATCCTGATGTGGATTCAGACAAGTTGTTTGGCAGCAAATCGTTTCCTTCCGTCGCTTTCCATGCCAGGCAATTAACAGTACGCCATTAAAAGGAAAGGCGTTCTCCCTGCACTAAAATTAGCAGCGAGAGCATATTAAAAAGAATTGAGAAGGTGCGTGCTCCCACCTCTGGGCAAAGTGAGGGAGTTTTAATGTATATATATTTTTTCAATCTCTAAGTGCCTGCTCTTCTGTCTGGCGCTGAGAGAACAACGCGGGCTCTTTTCACTTTGCAAAGTAAGAAGCAGATGACACAGTCGCAGCCTTCCTGTGCCCAGGGTTGTAGCTATGAGGAAGAGGGGACGAAGTCTTGGCCCCTCAAACAAGGATTCTGCAGCCCCAAAGGAATTTCCCCCCCTTAATTTCCCAGATTTCCAGCATTGAAAAGAGGGAGACACTGAAGATCATTCACTCCTAGAAGTCTTCGATCTATTGTGTTCTGCCTTTTTTCTTTGGATGTCTAAACTGTATTTCTAAATGTTCAGCTGAACCTTTTTCAAGTTACTGCAGTGCTAGAAATTTATGGAAAGAGGGAAAGTTTCATGGGGGGAGGAATCATATGGGGGGCAATGTGCTCATTTTGCCCCATTTGTAGTTACACCTCTATACCTACCCTCCCTCCCTCCTGCCCACTTTTTGGTCCTCAGCCCACTTGGGAGAAATGAAGAATGGTCCCAGCATCCTCTCCTATATTCTCAGGAGTGTGGAGATAATAATTCTGATCTGACCAACCAGGATGGTTGTAGAAAATGCAGAGAACTCTCAGCAAAAGCATTGCTCACAATTATTGTCCCTCGCTGTGTTGTTCCATCCTCTTTCCCTTGGCGCATGAAACTGGCCTGCTTGAAGCGATTTCCAGAGGAACGAGATTTTCTTTGGGCAAAACTGTCCTGTCTCAACAGCCCAAAGTCTGCCCGGTCCCTCTCACCTTCATCCAGGCTAGGAATCCATCCTGTGTCTGTGGGGTGGAGCAGGGAGGAAAGAGAACTTGAAAGACCCCACGAAAAAGAACCCGTTCAGGGAAGACCAAGAGATTATCCAAAAGCACCAGCGATGCTGCTCAGGCGTTGACGTCTCTGAGACCCAGAATCTCTATGAATGCAGTTTGTACAATTAGCTCTTTGTGACCGATCTGCTGCAAAAGTTTCTTTTATCAGAACTCCTTGCCAAAAGGAAGCGGGAAAAGTCCTTATTGCTTCCTAGCCGGCTCCTTTGTGCAAACCAAGGAAATAGATTGTATTGTATGAGCGACGAATCCAATCCTCTATTCTTCTTTTGGTACTGGTCAGAGCATATTTTTTGACGCGGGCAAATGTTATAATCTGATACAGAGGTTTCTCCCCTCCATATATACATTGCTTTCTGTATGATTCTTTCCAAGCATTAAAGATTTTTCTGGAGATATAAGGAGGACACCTCCACCTGCCCCCCCCACCCGCTCCTGTGCATTGTCCTTTCTTTGTATTTTTCTATCTATATCCATTCTCAGTCAATTTTCGTAGCCACTATAGCTTGTGCCCAGATTCAGCTAGAGCGATGAATTGAGCTGGGTAGGCAGATGGAAGAATCACTCAGCAGAGAGAGAGATGAGTTAGAAAAACGGCAAGAGGCTGGTCCCCAGAAGCTTTTGAGTTTGGCTTTTTGTCGATGAAGAAATGAACAATTCTGAGTCGCTTCAGAGGACCAAATCTGTGGCGAATTGGAACAGGAGACAGAACGGGGGGGAATGACAGAGATAGATGCTGCTTTTCAAATGCCTTCTTGTCACAATTTTTATTTCTCTTGCTGTCACTGTCATGGCAGCCGGTTCTGAGCTGTTCAGCCAGTAGACCAAATTGAAGGACTGATTGCAAACACAAGTTGCAACCTCATTCAGGGGCTGAAGATGGAGTGGAGAGATATCCGTGCCCTTTGCATGGGTCAACTCAGGAGGAGGAGGAACACCAATGGGAGCTCAAAGACTCTGCACCAGGAGGCATCTTTTTGATGATGCCAGTCCTGCCACATATGCTTCCCCCCCCCCGTCTTGCATCTTCAGGCTGCCTCTGAAAGAGTAAAGCAGGGCTGGGCAAATTGTGACCCCCCACAAGGCTGTTTTTGTGGCCCTTGACCTTTGCAAACTCCTCAGATTGCCCCTCTTTTCCTAGCTAAAAAAGAGAACAAATTGCCTTTGTTGGAATCCTCTAGGAACATCGATTCACCTTCTAAACAAGCTGCACTCCTGTGTGCTCTTTTGTATTAAAAAAATACATTGACATCCATGGTTCTTTTTCCTCTGAACCTGAAGGAGGATCTTTAGCTTCCTCTGTTTTGTCGCCATTTTTGGCGCTCTGAAAAGACCCCAGAGGCTCCCAGGGGTGGCAAATGAACCTTGGGACCTGCTGAAGTTACCTGCTGTTCAATGTGTCATCCACAAACAATTGAGTCATTGTTTTTATTATTAGTCAGGGTTGCCAAAACCTTCACCGTCACATGGTGAGACAGGTACACATACTTCATGGCTGGCATCCTGTTGGTGACTTACCCATGCATAAGGCCATTTTTGGATGGGGTTCAGAAGGATATTTGCTTGCCCATACGCACCATCCCAAAACTTCCCACAATCGGCAAGCACTGGGAGGGACTTCTGCTAGTCCATCTTACCAGAGGGAAGGGAAGAGACGGGTGAGGCAATTCAGATTACTGAGATCCAGCTGCTCTGGGCTCCTAGGGGAAGGAAAGGAGGTGCCCTCCCTTTGAGAGTGTAGCCTCATTTCTCTGCCTCCCCCAACCAAGCTGAGACCAATTACTTTTTCATGGTCTGAATTATGCCCCCCTCTTTCTCCTTCCCACTGGTAACAATGGGGGGCCCCTTTGAGGAATCACAGCTGCTGGGCCATGGGAGGATGAAGGATACACTGGCAGAGCTACCTGCACAGGTAGGATAATAGAATCATAGAAATGTAGAGTTGGAAGAGACCCCAGGGGCCATCCAGTCCAACCCCCTGCCATGCAGGAACACCCTCAAAGCACTCCCGACAGATGACCATCCAGCCTCTGCTTAAAAACCTCCAAGGAAGGAGACTCCACCACACTCCATGAAGGCAGCATATTCCACTGCTGGATCTTGGCCAAAGTGTGATGACAACTCTGCCATATTCCCAGTGTGATGACCTATTGCTAAGAAACAGTAAAACACAGAATATGCGGGTCATGCCTTTTGAAAAAAGCTTGTTTTGCCCCCATGCAGAGAGACACAAGGAGCAACATGTAAAGAAAGCAGGACAGGTGCATTCGTATGATGCAAATGATACCAAAATATTGAAATGGAAGCAAAAGTAACCATTCCCCCACCTCTTATGCCCGTTTAGATGATGCCATGTCCTGGCACCCCTTCTTTCAGCGAGAGAGACAGAGCACGCAAGTAAAAACACAGCATCCAACGTGACCTTTGGAGATTAGGAACATTTGTTCAGTGCATTATTTGGCCGTACAAAGGGGGCTTGACAGCTCCATTATTGGATTTTGCAAACTGTTGCTCAATATTGAAATCCGGCTGCTGATTTCTTTGAACCTCCTCCCCCTTTTTTTCTTTTCTTTCCATGGTTTTGTTGCCATCCCTCGGCAGGTCGGGTGGAAGGAAGAATAGAGGAAGAGAGAGAGAAATCAAAGAGGGAGGCGGGTTGAATGAACTTGACTCAGCCGTGATTGTCAGACTGGGTTGCAAGCCATGTGCGAGGGAGAGATACGTCGAACACTACACAAGCGAGATTGCAGGTCTTGGCGTCTGTCAATAACTCACTTTCTCATAGTCTGGGCTTTACATCATCCTGGGGGAGAAGACAGCATTTTCCTTCAAAAACGAACATACAAATCAAAGGCTAATAAATCACATAGTAATAGCTACCAAAAACAAGCAAGCAAATCATGCTGCACTTTCAAATACGTCTCCAGTCAAACACAGAAAAGATCACAACTTCTGTCTTGGCATGAAGCTGGGATTTTCCCCCCTTTTTCCTGCATGTAAGATGGAGGCAGGAGGTTGAGCAAACCCCTTTTTTCCCCCTACAGGCCAATTGGGTACGGGTTCTAATTTAGTTCAGTGCCTTGACTTGTCACCCAAATGGTTTTAATTAAAGCCGGTTGGGTGAGAGTACAGCAGAAAATGGAAATTTCAGCTCAGTTAGCTTGATCTGACTAAGTAATCTTGCTTCTAATTTTACACATAAATTCTGCTGAGCTTGAAACTTGGATAATGGCAGCTTGTAGGAGTTCGGTTAGCTGGGTGGTTTTGAAGAGGGCAAAGGTCCAAAAAGGCCCAATTTTTTAAAAATTTTTGCCTTTGGCATGGGAAAAGTGAAAGGATGATTAAAAAAACGTGCAGGCAGTTTAGAACCTGGATAGCTACTGATAAGGCACCTGCAAAATTAGAAGAGAGGGGAGAATAAGGACTATACCAGATGTGTTAAAAGATGTCTGCTTCTCACAAGACATGCTTTCCCTTGCCTATGTATCTTGCACTTAGTATAACCGGTCCCTCCCGGAACTGCAAACCCCAGGATTCCATAGGAGGTTGAAAGTGGAATCATCGCACTATAACAGACTTGTGCAGAAATGGCCCTAGAGAGTTCATGACAAAGTCAAGACTGGAAACGAAGACTTCCTGGCTTCCGGACCTACCCTCAAAAATGTGTTTTAATCATAAACACCACCATCCCCACTACAACTTGTAGCCAGAACCACATTTTGTGGTAATGAATTCCTTGGCTTAATTACACATTGAATGAGAAGTACTTCCTGTTGTTGGTCCTGAACTTTCCACTGCTGACCGATTTCATAGAAAGGACTCCAAGTTCCAGGGAAGGAGGATTTCTCTCCATTCGTCGTGCAAGCACAGACGCCTCTGTTATGTCTTCTCACAAGTAGGGCTGTAAAGAAGGTCCGTGTTTAGAACTTCTCATCCTTGATGAGAAAGGATGCTCTGAGATGTCCCAATGCCCCATTTTAAACACCCCCAACAAATTTTGCAAAAGTTTGGTTTTTACAAAAAAGCCAGCATTTTTGATGAAAAAAAAAGTTGATTTTTGTTTGAGAAAATGCTTTGTGAGTTTTTTGCATATAAGTTCTAAAATGTGGAAAATGATTGAAATAAATGGAAAAACCTCTTTGATTCTCTGCCAGGTGGGCAAAAACATCCTAAATGTTTTCTTCTTGTGCATGGGAATGAGGTAAACAAAGGTTGCCATCCCTCCTCCGAGTGATCTTCGCTCCTTTTCCCCCTAAACATGTATTAATGTCATGCCACCTTATTCAAAGCATCTTCCGTCTCTGCAGGCAGCAAGAAAGCCCCGGGAACCATTACTCTGGAAAAAAAAATCCCGTTGACAACAGTCCTCCCCTCCTGGCTTGTTTTTAGCTTGATTGAAATTATTTATGCCACCTGAACAAGTCACCCTTCAAGATAACCTGAGGAGCTGAATGGCACCTTCTGGAATGACTATTATTTGCCAGGAAATTGATAACTTTCTGCCACCTCCACGATTTCCGTTTCAGGCTGAAGAGCAGGTGAGGTGTGCCAGCAGGTGGGCACGGAAATCAAAACCAACTAAATCACTAAATCACTCCCAGGTGGCAAAGAGAAGACAGTGGGCTTAGGAGCAACTTACAAAATTAACCTCCCAGCTCTGGCACTCACATTCCCTTTGAGATGCCTCCTCCTGCTTTCGATAATGGAAGGAAAAGAGAAGACCCTCAGAAGAAAGAGGACTGAATGAAAAGACCAGGGCTAGGCTGTGGGTTCTTGGATGCATACCCCAGAGGTTCTTGGATGCATACTCCCAGAGGTTCTTGGATGCATACCCCAGAGGTTCTTGGATGCATACTCCCAGAGGTTCTTGGATGCATACCCCACTTCACCTTAAACACTGGCTTTGCTTTACATGAAGAGTCAACAAGAAGACTTAGCTGGTCCAATGTTCTTCTCGCAATGACCAACCAGTTGCCTCCAGGAAGCCAAGATGGGGACATAAGGCTTATGCCCTGGCTATCTAGCAGGCTTAGGCTGCAATCCAGCATCCTCTGAGTATACTGTAAATATCCCCACGTGGAGATATACTATGCCAGCATAATGCAACTCCCACGCAGAATTGCAACATTGAACAACACATGTCAATGACTAGATGTCTTTGTGAAATGAGCAGCTGCAATATGATGATATAATGAAGGCAATAATTTTAACCCATTGGTTTCTAGTCCCTAATAAAGTAGACCCATTAAGCCAATGGAGCTTCTAGATTCTCATCTGGGCCTATCCCCATTTAACTAGAATGAGGCCACTATTTCTTTCTACTGTTTGGAATTCAGAAGTATAATACTTGTATTGTGGATGCACCAGGAACAGCCAACCAATTGTGTCTTGCCTTCTTCACCTACAGATGGGTCAAATCCTCTTTCTAAGTCATCTCAGACCTCGCATGGCATAGGAAGAGAACACGTCCAACAGCCAAGTTCCGTATCTCAATGAGTAGTATGGATTTTTTTAAAAAAAAATTACACTGCCTATCCATCCTATCGGAGCATCGGTTCATATTGCAAATACTGAAAAAAGAAAACAAGGCATGAATCTTCTTAAATAGTCTCAATTAGTGTAGACCCACAAAATCAGTTGTTGGAGGGTGAGTCAACATGTAGGCCAATCCAATGGCTTTACCTTAGTCAGTACCAATACAGAACCAACCAGTTAGTACCAATACAGATCAGGACCATTTTTTTAAAAAAATAACAGGCTTATAGGTGAATATACATCTCTGATATGCTGACAGGTACAGACAGACAGACACAAACTCCTTTATCTGCCTCCGACACCCCGCACACAGATGTCTCTCTATCTCAGCTAAAATTGCTCAGAGCAATTCTTGTTCCTCTCCCTCACCTTTATGAAATTTCCATGGAATGAAAAGAAAGTAAATATTGTTTTCTGAGGGTTTGATGAGTTATATTGCTCCTGTCTTTTGTGGGTCAGTCTCTCCTGAAAAGGTCAGCTCAGATGTTGTTTGTGGAAGCCAGAGATAATGGGGATGACCTCTCCTTACTATTTGCGCAGGCAGCTTCTGTGGGAGAGAAGCCCAAGCAGACTCCCATTGTTTCAGGGCTGTGTGTGCCCACAGTTCAAGAATGAATCATTGCAAGCCTTGGGCAATGACCCGAATGGTCTTCTGAGAGGAAGGCGAAACCCTTGAGCTGCTGATGCCCCATTCCAGCTCTGCATCGTGAGCGTGGGAGTTGCAAAGAGGGAAGTTTGTAGGATTAGTTTACCTTGTTTTGAAGTTTCCTTCTGCTGAGTGAAACCCTCTAAGAATCCTCTTGTTCTTAGTAACAGGACAGTAGTGTACCCACAGATTTTGGGGCCATGGGAAATCTTCTCATGCCTCCCAACATCCCTAGATGTTGTCACAGCGATGCACTGCAGCATCCAAGTTCCCAGAAGACACATTCAAAAGGGCCTGGGGGGTCTGTTCTAAAATTTACAGGTATAAACATTCCTATATGTGGTCTCCCCCCTCCTAATATCTAACAGCTACAATGGAGAAGGAAAATTAAACATGCAGTTGCATAGAAGAATCAGGTCTGGTTTGCTGGTACTACTATCCCTGGTGGTTCATTCCAAGGAAAGAGCTAATCTAAATATAAAGAGTCTTAGGAATCTGGCAGCATTTTCAAACCCACAAAAAGGAACTATTTTATTTATTTATCCATTGTGGGGAATGAGAATGTGTGGGGAATAAGAATAAGTTTACGCACCAAGGGCAAACAGCCTGCTTGTTTTCTCCAAAGTCAACTGGAGGAACAATGCAAGCCAAGGTCCTCAAATAGCTTGTATATTTACACAGTGGAAATGCTCAGTTTGTAACTATGGTGAACTCCTCCTGCAACTCAGCCTCTTCCCAGTAGAAACGTGCTGGCTTTCAAGGCAGGAGTGTTTCCAAACACTCTTGGAGACTATATTGTAGCTTGGCTCCAGGCGTTTATGTGAAAATCATCACTGGTCAAGACAAGGTGAAGTCTCCTTTTGCCTATTTATGTGCTGAAAACCTTCAGCCAGCCATAAGTCCTGGCTGATTCCAGTACCTCTGAAGGCAGTAGAGATCTTCCATTGGGATCACACCACCTCCAGATTCACTCTGAAGGCTGATGGCACAGAAGGTGCTCTGTACCTCTTTGCTCAAGGTTTTTACCTTTGGGTGCGCAAGAGCAGCCAGAGGTTCCCAGATCTAGCTGTGTTTCCCAGCCATGGATTGACCACAAGTGAGTGCTTGAGGGGCAGGGATACGCAGCTGTCTTTACACATGGGGTCCTGGTTGAGAAGGCAATGGCTACCGCTACTTCTCCGATCAGAACCCAGGGGCAGCCAAAGACCCCCTCCCTCACCAGTCATTCATGGTTGGGGAGGGGACAGACCTGCTCATATGAGTTTTTGGCTGCCCCTGTTTACCTGAGAAGAACACAAGCAATTGCTTTTCTGGACCACTGGCATCACCACATCAGCAGAAAGTCACACTCCCCCAGCAGGACCATTGGGTCTCAGGCATAATTCTCCTCATCATGAATGACCAACGTATGGGCTGAAACTGCTCCTCACCTTGTATGTTTGACTTAGTTCTTATTCTTGTGTGTTAAGTGCTAAAGCTCAGCAATGTATCTTTTCGTCCTGAGCTATTATGATAACCCTTTCTTTCTGTACTTTGGAGGCATGGCTGAAGGAGAAATGAGCCCAGACTCATCACTATGTTGATATTTGCATATGGGAGAGAGAGAGATGCAGGAGTTTACTATGTGGAGGTGGTGTGTGTGTGTGTGTGTGTGTGTGTGTTTAGGATGAGGGCATTGCTCTCTGCATAATAATTCTGCCCCCCCCAATTATCTTTCACTCCCCACATCGTTAGCATTGCAGTAAATTAAGACTTCAGTTGAGCATTTAGGAACAGAGTTTAGGCATCCAGAGAAACAGAGCAGGCAAAGTTACCAAACAACTCTAGGAGTTCTATATGTGAGTGATTTTCAGTGTCTCAGTATCTGCAACGCTAGAAGTTCGGAGTCTGAAGGAAAATGGGATTTCAGGAGCAGAATTTGTATGTATATGCCACTTCAAGTCACCTGTTAACCTATGGTGACTCTGTGAATTTCCTAGGGTTTTCTAAGGCAAGCAACACTGGTTTTGCCAGTTCCTTCCTCTGAAATGTAGCTTACCTACAGCACCTGATAATTTGTTGGTGGTCTCCCATCCAAATACTAACCACGGCTGACCCTGCTTTGCTTTCAAGATCAGATGGGATCTGGTGCCTTAAAGGTATTTAGGCCATGGCAGAATTCTTACTAAGGGGCATTTTGCCCCACCAGCATCTACCCCCTGGAGAGATGGTGGCATGCTTGGCGTTATGGTGATTTTTCAGGACTTCTTTTTAAAATGTTCATGCCATCGTTGGTGCCGTTACTGGCATCGCCCTGACTTGCCCTGCCCTCGCTTGCTCTCAGTGCCATCAGTGCATAGCAAAACAGTCTAACCAAGTTGGCCTCACTTTGTGGTGACCTTATCCTGTTCTCTCTATGGCGTGGATCACCCAAATGACTAACCCAGGAAGGAGGAAACAGCAGCAGACGCCAGGAGGAAGGAACTTCCTTCCAGTGGGGGAAATGGGAAGTCATAAAAGAACACGCTTTGTTGATTTTCAGAGCCGGTGAGACGATATTATTGCTAGAGGAAGTTCTCAGAAATAGACGTGCATGTCTCGATCTGAATATGGAGTTAATAAAACATTTTCATGGCCCTCCATAAATAATTTCCTACATGCTCAAAGAAAGGTTGCTTCAGAACTGTGCCAAAAGTGATTGAGGAACTGGAGGAATTATCTTAAGTAACCAAGATTAATGAGACAAAATGGCCCACTTTTCCAGGTAGTGTTCTGGGCCTGGCGCTCTTCAGAAGCAAATTGGATGCTGATGGTTGAGGTGATCTTACACTTCCACGTAGAAATTGGTCTGAAATGCCTCCTCTGACCGACCCCACCCCCAGCAATTAAATGGCTGTTCAACAAAACCATGAGTTCTGGAGGTGACCCTTTGCTCATCGTGAAGGGGACAGAGAATACCACCTTCCATAATGACCCCACCATTGATTTATATTAAAAGTCAGTCAGGGAAGGGGAAACAAAGGAATTAGTAATATTGTGACAATAAGTATTTATTAAAAAACACACTAAAGTGTAAGACAATGCCATAAAAAGAGCTCACCTTACACATTGCACACACACAAAAAACCCAAAACAAAACAACCTGCTACCTCATGGCCATCGTTGATAAGCATATAAATCCTACTAGCAAGGAAGTACCAAAGCCAAGAGGAGAAGTGAACCCTGGTCTCCAGAGTCACAGAGACAAAACAGACAGCAACATCACCAACCAACAACCACACTCAAATAGGCAGGTAGTTCAAGCTGGAAGGCCTATAGGAGCCTGCAAGGTTGGACCAGAGGGAAGACTGCAACTTTCAGGTCAGCCTTCAGGAGGACTTCGGCCTTGCCCCGCCCCCAGCTGCTGATTGGCTGCTTCTTCAGAGCTGGTAGAGCCAGTGCTGAGGTTCCTTGGGAGAATTCAGTGCCCCTGGGAGGGAAAATGGCGGCTCCCTCCCACCCCCCATGGATTACTGCCCCTGCCAACCCCCCCTCCCCAGGTAAGGCTTCCTCTTTCCGCCTAGTAGGCTTTTAGCGGCACAGGCAAGGTGTACATTGGGCAGAGCGTTTCTCGGGAGGTGCCTTCTGGCCACTTCCAACTTACGGCAACCCCAAGGCAACCCTATGGCAAGGCTTTCTGGGACTGAGAATGTGTGAGGCAGTCAGTATCATCCAGGGGGCTTCCAGAGCCAAGTCACTCAGGGAAAAGGAAACAAGGGAATCAATAATACTTTTGACAAGGAGTCTTTACAAAAAGATACGATCAAGTATAAGACAACGGCATAAACAGAGCTTACATCACACATTGCAGGGGGAAAAATATCTGCTACCTCTACAATAGGTGGTAAACATATAAATCCTACTCGGAAGTAGGTACCAAATCTTACAGTTAAGGCTGAACCCTGGTCTCCAGGGCCGCAGAGACAAAAGAGAGATGAACATTATCACACAGCAACAGACAAATGCCTAAACGCATCTGCAGCAGGGAAAAGCTAGCTGTGGAGCGGACCAGAGGGAAGACTGCAACTTTCAGGTCAGCCTTCAGGGAGACTTCAGCCCCGCCCCGCCCCCGGCTGCTGATTGGCTGCTTCTTCAGAGCCAGCGGTGCCTGTGCTGCGGTTCCTTGGAAGAAGGCAGTCACCCCCCCAGGAAAAATGGCGGCTCCCTCCCACCCCCATGGATTGTTGTCACCTGCCAACACCCGTTATAAATAAGGGGATTTATTTATATTAAAATTTCACTCAGGGAAAAGGAAACAAGGGAATCAATAATATTGTGACAAGAGTGTTTACAAAAGATACGATCAAGTATAAGACATGGCATAAACAGAGCTTACATTACACATTGCAGAAGAAAAATCTGCTACCTCAACAGATAACTGGTAAGCATATAAATCCCACTGGCACAGTAAGTACCAAAACTACAAAGTCAGCAATGAGACAAGTGCCTAAAGACATCTGCAGCAGGAAGAATGGTAGCTGTGGAGAGGACCAGAGGGAAGACTGCAACTTTCAGGTCAGTCTTCGGGAAGACTTCAGACTTGCCCCGCCCCCAGCTGCTGATTGGCTGCTTCTTCAGAGCTGGCAGAGCCAGTGCTGAGGTTCCTTGGGAGAAGGAAGAAGTGACCCCGGGAGGGAAAATGGCCGCTCCTTCCCTCCCTCTTTCCATGGATTGCCCTGGCCTGGCAACACCCCTCCCCAGGGAAGGCTCCCTCTTTCTGCCTGGCGGGCTCTTAGGGACCTGGGCAAGGCGTACATTGGGCAACACAGGCAGAGCGTTTTTCTGGAGAACCTGGAATGGTCCTATTCAGCCCATGCTGACCTAAGCAGACTTTGGCCGCCATTAAAGTACACTAAAGTACCACTAAAGTATTGTCTGCACTGTCCACTTTATCGGTACTCTTCTGGGGAATTTTTATTTATTTTTATTAACAGTCAGGGAAGGGGGGAAAAGGGAATTAATGTTTTGAAAAGAAATATTTACAAAAAAATACGATTACACAATGGCATCAAGAGAGCTTTCATTATATACAATGTACAAAAAAAACAAAAACTGTCACCTCATCCACACAGTTGAAGGATATGGATCGGACTAGCAGGCACGTAGCCAGGCAGGGAGGGGACTGAACCCTGCTGACCGGATCAGAGATTAAAAAAGGAGGGATATTTCCAACTAACAGTCACAAGCAGCCCAGAAGGCCGTTTAAACCCAAGAGGAGCCCCCAGGAGGAGAATGGCTGGGTTTGGGGCGGACCAGAGGGAAGACTGCCACTGTCAGGTCAGCCTTCAGGAAGACTTCGGCCCTGCCCCGCCCCCAGCTGCTGATTGGCTGCTTCTTCAGAGCTGGCAGGGCCTGGGCTGAGGCTCCTTGGGAGAAGGCGGAGGAGGAGGGAAAAGGGCCCCTCCCTGCATCGGATGGTTGTCCCCTGCCCAGGCCCCTCCCCAGGGGAGTCCCAGGGCTTCTGCCAGGAGGCTTTGAGGGACACGTGCAGGGCCTACGGGGAGAGCATGCGCAGAGCGCTCTTCCGGACAGGGCGCAAGGGTCCTATTCAGCCCACGGTGGGGGACGCAGACTTCCCCGGCCATGAAAGTAGACTAAACTACCAGGAAAGTAAAGGTTTCTCTGTACTGTCCATTTAGTCAGTACTCTTGGGAAATATTTATTGATTTCTAAAAAGTCAGTCAGGGAAGGGGAAACAAGGGAATGAATATTTTGACAAGAACTATTTACAAAAAGACATGATAAAGTATTACACCACGACATAAAGAGAGCTTTCATTATACAGCGCACACACACAAAAAAAGAGGAGGACCATTACCAACCAACCATCACAGATACACAGGCAGGTGGTTCAAGCCCAAATGTCCAGAGGAACCTGCACAGGAGACTATATGCCTGTGAGAGGACCAGAGGGAAGACTGCGACTGTCAGGTCAGCCTTCAGGGAGACTTCTGCCTTGCCCCGCCCCCAGCTGCTGATTGGCTGCTTCTTCAGAGCTGGCGGGGCCTGTGCTGAGGCTCCTTGGGAGAAGGCTGTCACACACACACACCGGGAAAATGGCGGCTCCCTCCCTCCCTCCCTCCCTGCATGGATTGTTGTGGCCCGGCAACACCCCCTCCCCAGGTAAGGCTCCGTCTTTCTGCCTGGCAGGCTTTTAGCGGCAGGGGCAAAGCGCACACTGGACAACACAGGCAGAGTTTTTCTGGGCAACATGCAATGGTCATTTTCAGCCAAGGGTGGTTTGATTCTGATACATGGTTGATAATACAGTAACTTCTGGTTAACCATGAACCATGATTCACATGTGTATTCACTCAGCACTGAAGTATAATAAATATTGTTTCAGACAATAAATAATATCATGTTAGATATGATGGGAATTTAGGATACGAAAGACGGCTAAGAGAATCTGGGCCCTTTCCGTTGCTGTCCTCAAAAAGGCTTGCCTGGCTTTTATTTTCAAGCAAACAATAAACAAATGTCATTTTTTTTTTAAAAAAAAAATAGTATTATGATCTCAGCATTTCACTCTGGCATTAGCACAATAGGTTTATTTTAAGCAAAATTATTTTTGAAGAAGAAACCAACCCTAACAAAGCAGTGGTAGGATGATGCCTTGGGTCCCCTAGCATCATTCTAAGCACTGCTAATTACAACTGCCTTCAGCGAGTTATTATATTCTTTCTTCTTCTTTAAAGTAATTTTCCAAGCACTGGCTTTTAGGTTTGCAAAGAGTACTGTTGCTGAAAACTGTTAATCTCCTCTTTGATATTGCTTGTTTCATTTTATGCTGTTCTCGTGTTGTTATTAGCTGCTGTATTAAACTGTGATTTTAATATTCCGCTATCTCTACATCAGCTGAAAAACTTTGGTTATGGGGGTGACTGATAAAACAGAGCGAACACAACAAAGGGACTTCTCGACTGGATTACTGTAACAGTCTCTGCATGAGCCTGGCTTTGAAAGCCATTCCAAAGGCTCACCTGGGCCGTATCACTGCAACCAGACAAACAAGAAACAAGGTCAACTTCTGCCTGTTTGCAGAAGCATCTGCATTAGCCCCTGGCTACCAAAAAAAAAAGAGGGTTGGTAAAGATGATGCTCCACCTCTCACATATCTTTCCCTGATGTCCTTCCTATACCTGGACTGGGATCCTAGATTTCACTGGTGGAGCCAAGTGTGATTACTTCGGAATGGGGGGCTTCTGGGGTCAAGATTATTGTTCATTGGTGGTGGTGGTGGGGAGCCGCCCTGAAATGAACTAGCAAAACTGGACCACCGAGACTTCAATGTGGTTGAGCCCACTCAGGAATTTTCATTTCGAACTGTACTGCATTGTTATTTTTTCTATCGCTTTGATAGCACTTTGAGTATTATCAGCATCAGTTGGATGATGTGGTTGTTATTGATGATAATTATTTTAATGTAATGTCTTTTCTTTTTAAAGTTTTGTAAAAACATAGCTGCAAGCCAATGGGATCCTCGGCTGTATAAATAGGAGTACAGCGTCTAGATCAAGGGAAGTGAGAGTACCCCCCACTGCACTCATCCATGAATATATATATATGTGTGTGTGTGTGTGTGTGTGTATGTATATATATGTATATAATATGATTGATAGATCTATCATCTATCTATCTATCTATCTATCTATCTATCTATCTATCTATCTACCTATCTATCTACTTTGCCCCCAAATGCCCACGGGGACATTTTATCTACATTTTTGGGTCTTTCTAGACTAATTTAGGCCCAGGAGAGGCCTTTCTTTAACAAGTGGAAGTGAGCAGAGGTCATTGAGAGAAAGCCCTTGCTTGCAGATCTGAAGGCTTGGGCAAACTCATAAGGCACATATTGTCTTATGGAAATGTGACCATTGCTTTGGTTGGACTTTGCCTCATGGAAACTTGACCTCTACTTTGCTCGGGCATTGTTTTATGAGAGTCTAGCCGCTGTTCTGTTTACCCCCATACCATCCTGATTATGCTCAGTCTCACCAGATTTCAGAAGCTAAGCAAGGACAGGCCTGGCTATACCTTGGAAGGGACACCACAAAGAAGACCACCAGTACAGGAACCAAGGGGTCCATGGGGAAACCAACACTCATCATGAAACAAAAGTAATGCAAACATATCTGCGTGTCAGCTATCCAGTCTGCTGTACTGGCCTAACAAGACTGGATCATTTTCCAATTCTCCCCTTTCCTCCCTCCCTCTCCCTTTTTTTTTTCTTTTTTGAATGCTAGTTGTCTCTTGTGACTTTCAAATGGAAGAAAAAGGAAAGAAGAGTAACAATCCCTCTGACATTTTTTTACTTCATTAAAAAAATACATACACACCAGAAAAAGGAGAGTCAACTGATGTAAATTTCCTGAAAGGAATGAAATTTAATTATGGGAAAGGACTGCCCTCAAAATCTTAAAATAATTAATCATGTCACTTAGTGAGGCTTGTGCAAGTGCCCACATGCCTGCGTGAAAATGTGAGGGAAGACAGACAGAAGGAGGGAGAATTTATAATCCAGGGGGATGAAGTACAGGTAAGGGCTGGACACATTTTCTCATGAAAGGTATATTGAACCAGCTGTTGAGGAACTCTATGTATTTTGCAGCTTCAATCGTCTTGGATCACCACTTCTTTCTGTCCCCCTGAAAAGAAGAACAACGAGAAGAAATCAATTTTCTAGCCATCAGTCAGTATGCCATTATCACTCTAATTTCCCTTTTGTGCATTGAACAGAACATAACAGTCATTTGCAGTGAAGAAGAGTTGATGCATGCAGAAACCAAGCCTACCTGTTATGGATGCATGAGCCCCTAAAACTAGATGAAGTCAATGATGGCTCGGTGTCAGTGGGGCAGTGCATCCATTCTGGGATTCAAGCTCAGCTTTACAGGAGCCATCTGTAGCTATACTGGAGCAAAGAGCAGCACCACAGAATTTGGAGAAACTGAGATCCATAGGGTAACTGTGTTCAATCTGTGCATGAGCCCTTCAAGCCTGAATTTGTTCAAATGGGTAAAAAATGCAGACGAAGCCACGTCCTCCCTCTTCCACACTCTGGATAGGCCTTGGTGACGGTGGCGCCCCAGCAAAGCAAAGTGTGTGTTATGCTCACTGGTTGGCTCATTTGGGGGTTCCCTCCAAGATGAAAGCTCTGCTCCTTTATCCTGGATCCACAAGATTTGGCTAGAATGAGGTCCCGGGGGCAGCAGTCGCTGATGCCTGCTTGGGCTGGACTGCAGGGCCGCCAGCAATGGAGCAAATGCATTTCACATTTAGGGTTACCTCTGAAATCTTCCATGGAATCCTCTTGTACTGGATTTTCCTTCTTGAGAAGGGATGGCATCCTTATGATGCCAGGTGGCTTAGTTTTAATAGAGCCCGAGGCCAAGTGGAAAACATCCCTTACCCTTGAATTTTACAGATATATTTGCATAAGATCGCACAATAGATTTCTATGGTTGAGTGAAGATTCAAACCCTGGCTTTGCCAGAGTTGAACCACTACTCCATGCTGGCTTTCCTTCTTTGGATTCCTAAATGGTATTTCTCAGTGCTCAACTCACTCTTTTCTTTGTTGTCCTGCACCTTCATGTCATATCTGACTTATGGCAATCCTAAGGTGATCCCATCATGGGGTTTTCTGGAGACTGTGTGTGGGATGCACCCAAAATCACGCGGTGGATTTCCATGGCTGAGTGGGGAGGGGACAGGTTTGTTTTCTGCTGCCCCAGAGGGTAGGACCAGGTCTAATGGTTTTACATTACAGGTGGGTAGATTCTGATTGAACATTGGAAGAAATTTGTATGTGGTTAGAGCAGTTGGATAATGGAAAACAATTACCTAAAGAGCCGGTGGGGTCTCTTTCTTTGAATGTCTTCAAAAGGAGTCTAGGCAGCCACCTCCTGAAGATGCTCCATCTGGAGTTCCTGCATGGGGGGGTTGGACTTGATGGCCTTTAGGGTCCCTCCTAATTCTACGATTCCACATATAAAAATGATTTCCTGCCTTTTGCTGCTGGGAAGGGGTGCTGGGCAATGTCGTATCTGTGGAGAAAACACCCGTGCTTGGGGAGAGAATACCATCCATCACTCCAGCATTGATAGATAGTCAAAATAAATATTGCTGAGTGACAGTTTTACAGCCTTGACAGAGAACAGTTTCATCTGGAGAAAGCACTGTGTTTGTACAGCTCTTTCCACCCAACTTTTATGTTTTTACAAACAGAGATAATGTATTTCTACTTAGAACTGGAAGTTAGGATGAAAGGTTGAGTTCTTCTGTTCATATTTATCACCCTGATGGGATGGGAAATCTGGAGTGCAGGTAGTTTTTATCTTACCTTCCATTACAAAATGTTTTGCTGACAGAGGTAGCAATACGAGACAGATTTCACTGATCTATCCCTCTCTGGGCTGGCAGTCGCATACCTTCCTCCTCTCCTCTCAGTGCAGATCCTACCAGGAACGGGAGGCACCTTCGGCAGGCGGGCACAGCAATCAGGAGACACGACAATCCCCAGACTTTTTATTATGTTCTATCCATGAGGAATTCCTAAACTTTTTAACCCTCTTCTAGCCAGTCATGATATGAAGAATTCCCAGACTTCCTATTCTTTTCTTTCTATTCTTTTCTATTCCCGACAGTTCATTCTCCACAATCATGATAAAAGAAATCCAGGGGTCTTTTTATTCTTTCTACAGGATTCAGTCAAGAGTCAAGAATTTCCCAGACTTTATATTCTCTTCTATCTAATCATGAGAACAAGAAAACAAATGCTGCAACAACACAAACAAATAAATAAAAAATAAACGTATAGAAAACAAAGGAAGTCTGCTTACACCACCATCAACTGAACATGAGCATTGCATGTGGCCCAGAAAAACGCTCCGTGTGTGTTGTCCAGTGTGCGCCTTGGCCGTGTCCCTAAAAGCCTCCCAGGCAGAAACCTGGAGCCTTACCTGGGGAGGGGGTGTTGGAAGGGGCAACAATCCGTGCCTGGTGGGAGCCGCCTTCTTCCAAGGAACCTCAGCACAGGCCCGTCCAGCTCTGAAGAAGCAGCCAATCGGCAGCTGGGGGCGGGGTGGGGCGGGGCAGGACTGAAGCCTTCCTGAAGCCTGACCTGACAGTTACAGTCTTCCCTCTGGTCCTCCACAGGCATCTGGTCTCCTGCAGCAGGTTCCTCCGGACATTTGGGCTTGAAAGCGTCTATGTATCTATGATGGTTGGTTGGTGATGTCCCTGGCTCTTTTGTCTCTGTGCCCCTGGAGAGCAGGGTTCAGTTCCCCTCTTGGCTTTGGTACATGGTTGCTAATAAGAGCTATATCCTCATCAACGATGTCCCTGAGGTAGCAGGGTTGTTTTTTTTTGTGCGCTGTATAATGAAAGCCCTCTTTATGTCGTGGTGTAATACTTTATCATGTCTTTTTGTAAATAGTTCTTGTCAAAATATTCATTCCCTTGTTTCCCCTTCCCTGACTGACTTTTTAGAAATCAATACATATTTCCCAAGAGTACTGACTAAATGGACAGTACAGAGAAACCTTTACTTCAGTGGTAGTTTAGCGTACTTTAATGGCAGGGAAAGTCTGCGTCCCCCACCGTGGGCTGAATAGGACCCTTGCGCCCTGTCCGGAAGAGCGCTCTGCGCATGCTCTCCACTGTAGGCCCTGCACGTGTCCCTCAAAGCCTGCTGGCAGAAGCCCTGGGACTTTTCTGGGGAGGGGGCTAGGCAGGGGACAACCCTCCATGCAGGAAGCGGCCCTTTTCCCTCCCTCCTCCGCCTTCTCCCAAGGAACCTCAGCACAGGCCCTGCCGGCTCTGAAGAAGCAGCCAATCAGCAGTTGTGGGCGGGGCAGGGCCGAAGTCTCCTGAAGGCTGACCTGCCACTTGCAGTCTTCCCTCTGGTCCTCTCCACAGCTAGCCATTCTTCCTCCTGCAGATGTCTTTAGGCATTTGTCTCATTGCTGTTTGTAGTTTTGCTACATAGATGCTAGTGGGATTTGTATGTTTACCAGTTACTGTTGAGGTAGCAGATTTCTTTTCTGCCACTGTAATGTAAGCTCTGTTTATGCCACTGTCTTATACTTGATCGTATCTTTCTGTAAATACTCTTTGTCACAATATTATTGATTCCCTTGTTTCCTTTTCCCTGAGTAACTTTTAATATAAATAAATCTCCTTATTTATAACGGGTGTTGGCAGGTGACAACAATCCATGGGGGTGGGAGGGAGCCGCCATTTTTCCTGGGGGGGTGACTGCCTTCTTCCAAGGAACCGCAGCACAGGCACCGCTGGCTCTGAAGAAGCAGCCAATCAGCAGCCGGGGGCGGGGCGGGGCTGAAGTCTCCCTGAAGGCTGACCTGAAAGTTGCAGTCTTCCCTCTGGTCCGCTCCACAGCTAGCTATTCCTGCTGCAGATGCGTTTAGGCATTTGTCTGTTGCTGTGTGATAATGTTCATCTCTCTTTTGTCTTTGTGGCCCTGGAGACCAGGCTTCAGTTTTAACTGTAAGATTTGGTACCTACTTCCGAGTAGGATTTATATGTTTACCACCTATTGTAGAGGTAGCAGATATTTTTCCCCCTGCAATGTGTGATGTAAGCTCTGTTTATGCCGTTGTCTTATACTTGATCGTATCTTTTTGTAAATACTCCTTGTCACAATATTATTGATTCCCTTGTTTCCTTTTCCCTGAGTGACTTGGCTCTGGAAGCCCCCTGGATGATATTGACTGCATCACACATTCTCAGTCCCAGAAAGCCCTGCCATAGGGTTGCCTTGGGGTTGCCGTAAGTTGGAAATGGCCAGAAGGCACCTCCCGAGAAACGCCCTGCCCAATGTACACCTTGCCTGTGCCGCTAAAAGCCTACTAGGCGGAAGAGGGAGCCTTACCCGGGGAGGGGGTGTTGGCAGGCCAGAACAATCCATGGGGGGTGGGAGGGAGCCGCCATTTTCTCTCCCAGGGGCACTGAGTTCTTCCAAGGAACCTCAGCACTGGTTCTACCAGTTCTGAAGAAGCAGCCAATCAGCAGCTGGGGGCGGGGCAAGGCCGAAGTCCTCCTGAAGGCTGACCTGAACGTTGCAGTCTTCCCTCTGGTCCTCCCCACAGATATTTTCCTGCTTCAGGCTATTTTGGGCTTGAACAACCTCCTTATCAACCTGTGAGTTTTGGTTGGTAAGGTTTCTGTCTCTTTTGTCTCTGTGGCTCTGGTCCAGTTCCCCTCTGGGGTTTGGTACCTGCTTGCTAGCACGATTGATGTGCTTATCAACCATGTCCATGAGGTAGCAGTTTTTATTTTTCCCCCTCAATGTGTTAGTTAAGCTCTGTTTATACCATGGTCTTATATTTTTTCATGTCTTTTTGTAAATATTCCTTGTCAAAATATTATCAACTCCCTTGTTTCTGCTTGCCTGACTGACTTTTAATAAAAGTAAATAAATACCGCCCCCTTCCCAAAGCACAGACAAAAAGGACAGAGTTTCCCATCTTTTCCCCTGGTCTACTCTGCAGGGCTGTTAGTTGATTCAGTGCCCTTGACTGTTTAATTCACAGAGGGAATTTTTTTAATTTTATTTTATTTATTTATTTATTTGTATCCCGCCTCTCCATATGGATCGAGGCGGTGAACAACTTACAAATAGCATGTATTTCTACTGCCTGCTTAAATGCCCTTGAGGCCCCTCCCTAAACTGCAAACCCCAAGATTCCATACGATGTTGAAAGTGGAATAATAGCACAATAACAGTCTAGTGCAGAGATGGCCCAGGCCCCGTCTGCCTCATGTCATGTTCTTACTGTTAAATCCACAAGGTAACTTGATGCTGTGGTGCTTCAATGGTGGATTTTTTTTTCACAATGGGCCACCAGTTGTGTAATGAAGAAACTGTGCTTTTAAGGGGGCTGGGGAACCTTACTTAACATCCCACATTTCTTTTCTAAGCACGAGACCCGCTTGCTCTGTGAGTATCTTCCCCGTCCATAAAGCTGCTATTACTCCCTCGTCCCCTCTTCCTCCCAGCTTTCTTCCTTCTGTCCTGAAGTCTGGCTCCAAACGGGCTGTTTCTGTTCACTCATGTGGCCATTACCTTGCCTCCAAAGAGATCCATCGCCAGCCTCACAACGAGGACACGTGCTCAGCGCGCCAGACAAACATTTGGGACGCCCGGTGAGGGAATGATCAGGCCTTCCTTGCGGGAGAACTGGAACAATGCTATCTCTTCTCCGTGGAACGCGTAGCTGTCGTGTTCTGCAAGATGGCCTGTCATTCTCCTCCCAATAGATGTGTTTGCTTCAACATTCACGGTGTGTGAACGGAGGGGAGGGGAATGGTTCTGCTAGAGATCAGCGGCAAGGGAAGCCATGACTGCTCCCTTTGCAGGGATAATTCCCACATTTAAGAGTGCCAGTGCTTCCTTAGCTTGGGAAATTATTTTTTGGTTTTATTTCTGGAGCATCGTTAAAGGACTACAGGGAGGTTGTAGAGACAGGGCAAAGTCAGGGAACTGCCATATAGGAGACTTTCTAAAATGCTTTTCCTGCCTCAAGCAAGTCCAGACAAATAAAATATGTGTCTTCTTATTTTTTGCTTACTTTAACGGGGCAAGATGGGGTTCTCCCTTTCCTAGAAAGGGAAGTTTCTACACTTCCTGTTTCTGCTGCAACCTGCTTTCCTCTTTGGCTCGTGGAAAAGAGGATGGGTTGATCTCCCGATGGCCAATATTTGATCAAAGGGATGCCAGTTGCCAACCTATATGGACAGGAGGGAAGACGGGTGTAGCCGGGGGAGGTAGAGAGGGTACAGGAACTGGCCCTCCTGGGAGTTCTGGCCCCTCACATGAAATTTCCTCCTTTTCCCAAATTTCTATCATCACAGGGAGTAAGATATTAAAAACCATCCAAACTGTGGTGGCACCAATAGGATCTGGCATGAGTGCCATAATTAAGGTCATTTTCTCATGACACTGTTACAGTGCTATTATTCCACTTTCAACACCTGTGGAATTCTGGGGCTTGTAGTTTCCAGAGGCCAAAGAGAATTCTGAGGCTGAGAATTCTAAATACCTCTCCGTAAACTGCAAACTCCAGGATTCCACAGAATGTTGAAAGTGGAATAATAGCATTATAACAGTGTAGTGCGGAAATGGCCCAAGATGAAGGTAGGATCTGGACATGACCCAGCCAGCAAAACACCAGCCATGTGCTGTGCTTGCCAGGAACCCACGACCTGTCTTGACACCCCTGGAAGTCTACATAATAGAGCCTGCTCAATTCTCTCAAGGCTTGAAGCTCACATGGGAAGGGGACATGATTATGCTGAGTCTACCTTGACACAGGCCATCATGAGATCAGGGAAGTCAGGACCCATTGGGCAGCTCCCATTGGGCAGCTCCCATTGGGCCCAGGGAGCTGATGTTCTCCCTTTCTGTTGCAGCCATGGTAGTAGAAGTTCTACTAGGTAGTAGAAGTTCTTCCAAGTGGGGGAAAGGCCTGTAACCCATCCTCCTGGGAGACTTCCTTGCCTATTGCAGGTCCTTGAGGGAGTGACAGGACAGGCACCATAAAAAGCTGATGGATAGTGATTGGCTTGGTGTGTAGGCCTTTTCGTCTTCTTCATCATCATCATCAACGTGCATAATGCTGTGCAGAGTGGAGTAAACCCATTAAATCAATGGGATTTACCTGCATATTGATCAACAACTGATTGAATGGCCCTAATCTAGCTGGGGTTAAGCAACAAGATGCCAGCTCTGCTTTGTTAACTGTGCTATGCCTCTGTCTGCCTGTCTATCTGTCATCTCTTTGTGTGTGAGCCAAACCAAACCAAACTAAACCCACAACCATTCCCCAATAAGCTTCACATTAGATTCAGAAATCAACAAGCTTTTGCAAGACATTTTAATTCTGAGGGACAAGGCCTGACCAACACATGGAAACATTTCTCATAGAAAAACCCCACAATTCAACCATGCTTGAAAAAAAGGACATCTGGTTTTAAATTGCATATTTTGGGACTGTGCTGTAGGCTTTATTTCAGAGCAAGGCAGTGGCAAAACCACCTCGGAGGATTTCTTGCCTATGTAATTCATAAGGTCGCCAGAAGTTGAGACGAGACTTGAAGGCACATGGAGAGGCACACATTTGCAAGCATGCCTCTGCCTGCATTTGAGGAATCTCAAAAAGTTTGCAGTTTATTCACATGGAGAGATGGAGAGGCCCTTGAGGACAAAGCATTTCTCGTATTTGTCCCCAAATTTCTTGCAATGCACAGAAGGTCTTTGGTAACCAAGTTGGTGTAGAAGAAAGGTGAGCTCCAACAAATGAAAGACTCAAAAAACAACTGTCAAGTATAACTTTTGGGGTGGACGGGTGGAAATTAAAGCCAATGTATAGGTGGGAGGACAAACTTTCAGCTCATATCCAGTGCTCTATGATCCCCGTCATTATACGCTTATATCAGCTTCCTTAAGACATGGGAGCAGCTTATTAGAGGCATAAGCCTACCAAGAGAGCAGTCATCAGCAACTGAGATGGACCAGGAATGGCATTTCCCTTCTTAGGCAGTTCCTTGGCCCATTTGTCCAGATTTGAGCCAAGAAGTGATGGTTTAATACAACATTTTATCCCCTGCCCTTGCCCCTTTCCTCAGGTGGAAGGTAATCTTCTTTTGCTTTTCCATCCTTAACAGCAGTTTGACATGCTTAATCTGATTTCAGTTTGCCTGCAAATCTAGCTGGTTTGGAGATTTAAGCAATAATCGGACCTCAGGAAGAACACAGCAGACTTTTTTGTAGCATAGTTGCAAAGTCAAAGGAGGAGATGATTTGGAGGGGTCTGGGTCAATCTCTTCTGTATATGTTTGCCAGACTTGGGGATACTGCAACTGTTCCAGTTTTTACCCTTTCCTCTGTCATTAAGAGCAATGGTTCATTCCCTTTCTGGTTTCTTTGGGACTTGATGTACACTTGAGGCCAGGCCTTCAACATTCTGTGAAGTGGCCCCTGGGACTCTATAGTTGTCCTTGCGAAAGAAGGCATGGTTGGCTGGCATTTGTCCCCTTTTTTTCCTCTTACAAAGAAGAGCCATTTTGCTGCTACTTTGGTAACAGGTGGTCTTTTTATACAGACTGTGATGACCCAGCACCAATGGTGCCTTCTCACAGTGCATGCAAAGAAGATGTTGTTATTGTATGCCTTCATTTCTGGCCTTGGTAGCCCAATGGTGAAGCTATCATGGGGTTTCCTGGGACTGAGAGTGTGTGAAGTGCCCAAGATCACTCAGTGGGTTTCCATGGCTGAGTGGGAAACTGAACCTTGGTCTCCAGGGCAGTAGTCCAATGCTCAAACCACTACCCAACACTGGGTCTGAAGAGGACATCCATGGTCCACAAGGGTAAAGCGTGGCATGGCATGGCATGGCATGGTGTGCAAGAAATTGCAATTCAGCAACTTCTGGAGGGCCCCATGCTTGCCTTCCCTGCCTAAGAACGGACCGTTTTTAATCTCCTCTGTTATCTTCACTATAAAATAGCGAATGCTCCTTGCAGAAGCCCTTATTGACACTGTGGCAGTTACACCAGCCACACTGAGAAAGAAATGAGTGGGATGGATTTGGCTTGGCCTGCTGTGTTGCCTTTGCTAATAGTGCACGATCATAAATGAACAAACAAGATTAATAATTGCCATGCATTAGCGATGGCGTTCTCTAGTGAAATTAACACTCCAGCCGTGGCGCCACGGAGATTGCACCCTCCCCCACCGGCTCGGAGAAACAGTTGCACCTTCTGAGGCATTCATCAGACTGCGTGTTAATCAGGCTAACGTGCCATAATTGTGATTATAGTTCAGAATCAATTAATTCCTCACCTTAAAAGTACAGCTTGGAGAGGGTAGCAATTAAGGTAATAGATCGGAGGAGCAAGGAAGACAACCGTGCTGTTGACAATTATGGACTAGTGGTGTCAACACAGGCGGTACAGCAGCAGATGGGCAAAATTGGTGCTGTTGAGTGCCTCTGTGGGTTAGGCTGTCTGTGGGAGACATCAGCGATGGCCAGTTCCTTGAGCCTGTAGTGCAGAGAGCGGAAAAGGTGTGGAATGCCAGATATTGTTGAACTGCAACTCCCAGCTTTTGTCACCATTGGTTGGGGCTGCTAAGAGTTGCAATCCGACAACTTCTGGAGGGCTGCATGAAAAGAAAGCCCAAACAACCTTGTTGGGAAATGTGAAAGATAGTGGAGGATCTCTCGAACAGAGTAATTAATTTGTGTGTAGAAGCTTATCAAAAACCAGTCTCGTGCCCACCTTTCCCAAGGGTCTAGCTGACCAAGAAAATAAACTGAGCTTTCTTTGTAAAGTAAATAAAGTGGTTTTATTCATGAATACTTGCACATAATTAACCCATGTCTATATTCTTGAGGAAATGAAGGAAAAGAAAATATACTCCATGGTATCCGGGAAACTGGAGCATCTCACCAAGAGAGGCTCTTCTTGCACATACTTTCACGGAGGAGAGGGAGGAAGAAATAAAAAAGGTGAGAAGAGATGGGACCACAGAGAACAAAGAAAGGCTACATAATGGAAGAAGACAACAGGTGTGGGAAAACAAAGAAAGAGGAGGTTACCTTAAGACATGTTGCTCCTAAACTCCTAGAAAGTAGCATGCAGTCTAGCAACTAGTGGGTTTCTTGTTAACTGCTGTTGACTCTATAAATGTGGGACTTTTGAGTTACTCTATCACAACTAGTAAGCCCAGGCACGCAAAAGCTGTTGACTCCAACAAATTTAGAGTGGACCAAGTACCCATCCCTGGAGCATGGAGTTCTTTTTCTTCATTCTGAAAAATGGAATAAGCTGGAAAACAGTTGGAAATGTACAGAGCCTAGACATCTCCAGTCCCCCCCCCAAATCATACTGAGATAGATTCAGACAGAGTTAGTGCCATTACCTTCCCACTGAAATCAATGGGACTTTGAACATGACTCACTCACTTGTTCTGAGGTTCTCCTACTTGGTTTGTCCATTCCAGTCCAGGTTTAGCTTTGGTAACTTGGCAACTTGGCTATATTGCTCAAATTTTGATTTGGTTTGTTTTCTTCTCTGTGTTCTTGGAATTTTAATGATTTTCTGTTAGCCGACTGAATGAGGAAGAGACGGGCTGAATGTGTTTTAGGAGAATTAGTGCAGAAATGAGAAAGCTATAGCTATGTGGAAACCTGGGTATATTTTAAATGCCTCTAGGATGTGTGTCTTCTTCACTGCAGGTGGCTCCAGACATAGCCAGCTTGATCAGATAAGGCAAGAAACAAACAGATCAACTTATTTGGACCTTTTCCTGAGATCAGTGGGGAGGAACGTAGCAGCCCCATGTGGTGAACCACTGAACCACTGAACTGCTTCTCAGCAGCTTCCCAGGAAAGAACCTTCTAGACCTCCTCCACCAAGGCTAGCCACTGCGTCCTTCAGGGAAGGTGGGAGTACAGGGCCTACACTTCCCATGGAGACTTGCTTCCATGCTGTGTCTTCTGTTTCTCATCCTTCTCTTTGGTTCTGCCTCCCAGTTTGCCCTCTGATCTTGCTTGGTCTGTTGTCCTAATTACTGTCTTAATGCTGCTTGGCTCACCTTAGTCTTCTGACCATGACTCAACCCTGACCAGTCCTTGGTTGGGTTGGCTAGATGGACCCTCAGTGCTCAAAGGTAGCAAACCCCCAAGACTAGATATTCGAGGTAAGCAGCGAAATCTCTTCCATGGCCTTCTCATCAGTTGCCTACAAGGCACTTGGCCAAACAATGTCAATAGCAGCCATGATGTCTGCAACAGTCTGAGTGCTATAGTAATATTTCCAGGCTCTTGCTTAAATTAGAAAAAGACATTCCTTCCTTCTGTTGTCTCTTAAGCTAGCTCAAATGCTGGGGATTTAATTTCTCAGCTTGTTAGAAAATACTTACATTCTATTTAAGATTTTTTAAAGGTATGGTTATCTCAGCTTTCTTTCTCCCTTGATGTACCTCCTGATAAGCTCTAATGTGAAGGCCCGTTCATTCATTCTCAGTTGTAATTGTATTGCTATTAGACCTTTGATACAACATTGCCACTGCATGCCTGATTTTTTTTTTATTCTGAGCATACTGGATTCTGCTTCCTTATTGGTGACAGAAAAGAGCTCTACTCCTTTATTGTTCTCTGGGTGCGCATTGCCCTACCTTCTATTCCTTCTGATTTCACTTGGAAAATTTCAAAAATTGATTCCAGAATTGACCCCTGCACCATTTGCTGTGGCTTTCCATTCTTTCAGACCAGCCGCGTGTTCAAGGGAGGCAGGAGCAGAGATGAAACTGCAGCAAAGCCATCTTAACGTGTGTATGGAAATGAACACATCCAGGTTCTTCTCGCCTAGTAATTTGCTAATGAACATGTGTGCTCCTGAACATGGGTAAAACCCTGCACCAAAAGATGCCATCATAGTGAAGTCAGAGCAAGGACACATTTAAAAAGTGTTTGACCAATAACCATGAGTTATGCAGAAGAGGTTCATTTCCTTTTCCAAAAAGGAATGGTACCCTACCCAGTGCATGCTTTTCAATACACTATGGTATAAACATTTGCTGGCTGCAATGGCATTCGTCTTCTCAAAGCATTAGAAAGAAATAGTTAAAAAGGGGGTGGTGTAGCTTTTCTATCCCCTGTAATTTCTGGAACTAATTCTTTCTTTGGCACGCAGATTCCTGCCTCCCCCTCCTCCTCTCTCACTCTTACTTCAGTCACTGCTTTCATCTCTTTGCATCCCAGTTAATACTCGGATTGGCCGGTTCCCAGGTTTTCCACAGAGGCTTGGGAATCAGCGTAAACATCGATGGTAGTACAAAGGGAAAAGGTTCGGCTGCGTGCCATGACTAACATGCGTTCGTGCCAGCACATGGGAGAGTTTGTATGTGCCACGGACCAGCTACGTATGCTGGAAGCCAGCTCTCCTTCTTCAAGAGAATGGTTGGAGACCTGGCATGACCGAAATGCTATCAAAATGGACTTGTGTCTCAGGACACAGCATGAAAATGAAGCAACAGAACGGCCTAGGTCCTATTGTTAGTCTCCATTAAAGTAGGCCCCTCAAATCAATGGGATTTAACCTGTGAGTTGGCTCACCATTTGATAGTTGAGTCAATGGGCTTATTCTAGTTGGAACTAACTGTTGGATTTAAACTGAAGGCTGGAATCCTGAAGGTAAGACACACACAGTCTCTTACATGTACTATTGTGGGGGTTTTTTGTGTAAAATTGCAAGGTTTGCGCAGAAAAAAATGGCAATCTTGTGCACTCATAGACACACACACACACACAATAGCCACATGGGATTTTTTTTTGCAAGATGCTGTGCACAAAACCCAGCAATGCTATACAATGTGTGGCTATTCTTTTTTGTGTGAGAGCCAACATGGAGTAGTGGTTTGAGTTTTGGACTACAACTCTGGAGACCAGAGTTCAAATCTCCACTCAGCTATGGAAACTCACTGATGATCTTGGCCAAGCCACACTCTCATCCTCAGAGGAAGACAAAGGCAATCCCCTTCTGGATAAATCTTGCAAAGAAAACCCAAGGATAGTTTCACCTTCAGAAACAACTTCAAGGCACACAACAACAACAGCAACAACAATCTTTTCACGGGTTGCACTTCTGTTTTTTGTGCAAAATAATCTTGCACAAAAATGTGGCCTTTGGTGGACTTTTTGGGGAAAATGTGATCTTGCAGAGAGAACTTATGGCTACCCAAAACAGCGTTTTTGAGCAAAACCTCTGATGATTTTCCACATGTATTCCTGCACAGATTAATTTCACAAAGCATTTTGAAAAGCGTGACTAGTGGGAAAGAACTGTGCAGAAATACACATTTTCTCTGCTGGAAGGAAGAAATTGGAGGTTAATCCTCCTCATTTCCGACTCCATAGGGTTGTCGGAATGAAAACTGGAGAAGGCTCTTGTGCACTGAATGGTTGTGTAGGTTGTCCCGCAACCAAGTAACAAACAATGCTTCCTAGAATCCCCTCTTTAACATAACTATTAAAGGCCCAGGAGCCCTTTCCAGTTTCCAATCTGGCAACTCTAGAGGACAAAATGAGTGGAATGTTCACACCCCTTCCGAAATGTTCCAAGAAACACTAGACCTCACACGCTGTATGTTTCTTTCTCATCAGTTTCTCAAATAGAACATGGCGGTCCTCCTATTACTATGACAAACTTGCTTGTTGCAGTGTGGCTCCTGCAAATGAACTGAAAATGGATTTGAAATGGTTTTGTCAGGAACAGTGGAAGCTGCTCATGCAAATGAAAGCCCCCGTCTGCCCTTCTTTTTCCCTCCTTCCGGTCTCTGTTTTATCAGCAGCTAAGAGAGTTGAACTAACCTTTCTTCTCGGGTGCTTAATGATTCTCACACCTCCTGACAGCATCAGTTCGAGCCAATGGATCCTGACGACTTCCATTAAGCACCTCAGACAGGCAAATGGAAGGAAACACGCTAGCCTTTGGAAAGGGTTGTGGGGAAGAATCCACAGCAGACGGATGGAACACCAGGTCGATTCAAATTGTTTTTAAAGAGTTTCATTGGCTGCACTGAAATTTTCTGCTTGTCCAGCCTGTGGGAAACACAGAGCCTACTGGTGAGCAATTACTTCTGCTTAATAAATAAACTTCAGTTCTTTCATAAATGTATTGTTCACCCAGACATCCAATTTATAGCTTATTGGAACATTGTGTGGTTACTTTAATGAGAGGAAACATGAGGGTCAATAGCTGCAAGTGGTTTCTGTGTCAGGGTTCTGGTGAATCCGCTTCGGGATTCAGTTTGAATTTTAAAAGGGCTTTCTAAGCTGTTGAACCTGATCCTGCAAACAGGTTTAGCATCACTTGTATTCCTTTTAGACACCAAAGTTAAGATTAGAAAATTTTTTTTTTTTTTTTTTACCACAAGTCCCAGAACCCCAAAGATAGCATGAGCTCCTTTTCCTTTTCTTCCATGCATTTGTCTAATCATCTTTGAAAGCTATGGTACTCAGTGGCCATGACCCCATCATGTGGCAGGCAGTTCCATATGATAATTCTGTGAGGAAGGGTTTGCCTCTCCTTTTCATTTGGTGAGCCCTGGTGGTGCAGTGGTTAAATGCTGGTACTGCAGGCACAAGGTTGTGAGTTCGATCCTGCCGGGCTTCAGGTTGACTCAGCCTTCCAGCCTTTCGCAGGTCGGTAAAATGAGTACCCAGCTTGTTGGGGGCAATTAGCGAACACATTGTAAACTGCTTAGAGAACATTTAGCTGATAAGCAGTATAGAAATACACATGCTATTGCTATTTGATGATGAATGAACTCCTTCCACAAATCATTTTGCTGAGCAACTCCAAGGATAACAAGTACTTTCTTCTCATTCCATGCACAGAAACTGACAGGATTGGCAACTGGATCCTGCTTTGGTTGTGGTGAAGGAGTAATATTTTCCATTTTGCTTGAGCACTGTGTGATAGTTTAATGGGCCCTAAAGAAGCCGCCTGGCACACACAGGTCTGTCGACCAGTATCTTGATGCCACTCAGCATACTTCACTTGAGGCAAATGTCTCAGGGCCTAACCATAAAATTGGAAGAGACCTGAAGGGTCAACTAGGCCAACCTCCACAGTTAAAGATTCCCTAGCAAGTTACCATCCAATATCTGGTTTAAAAGCTCCAATGAAGGAGAGTCCACCATTGTCTGTTCCATCGTCAAACAACAGCCATCACCTGGAAGTTCTTCTTGATGTCTAGCTGGAATTTCCTTTCAGTTAGTTGAATCTGCTGGTCTGGGTCCTACCCTCTGAAGTAGTAGAAAGCAAGCTCACTCCACTTTCCACATGCTATTCGGACATTTAAAGGTGACTATCACATCACCTTTCAAACTTCTTTCCTCTGGGCTGAACATAGCCAGCTCACTTAAATGTCCCTTGTAGGCCTTGGTCACTGGACCCATCATCATCTTGGTCATCCTCATCTGTCTGAACATCTTCCAGTTTGTCGGTATAACTTCAACTGTGGTGCCCAGAACCAGATGAACACAGGAGATCAGGTGAGCTCTGACCACAGTAGTACAGTTTGGTAGGGCTAGCCCTTCTCTCCACAACCATATCATTTTTCCTAAGTGGTAACTTTGGCCTCCGGTCAAGTGGATCAGAGAGAGGGGGATTATGCAGCCCACCAAATGTTGATGCATTTCAACTCCCAGAATCCCTAACCAGCATGTTGAAGGATGCTGAGACCTGCAGTTGAGGAACATTCGGAGGGCCACACAATCCCCATCCTTGGTATTAAAAAAAAATGCAGGAGTGAGATCTGAGAATTTTGTTTTTCTATCACCCCATCCCATGGGGGCAGCTCTGCTTCTTCACTTTGCCAATTCCCCTTATGTTTGCCCGTGCTTTGCGCTTTCATAGACAATTGTTTTGTTTCTGACTCTGGACTATGACAAATGGATGCCTGTTGGTATCAGTCTGATGAAATAAGCGAAGTCTCCACAGCCAAAACCAAAACAAAGCCACTTTTCTATTTGTTTTTCTTTTTCAAATGAGTCACTTTAATAGGAAGGCTAAAGTGCCGCATTCTGTTGCCGAGGGTCATAAATTCTTCTCCTTCCAGTCTGCTGTTCTTGACATATCAATCCTTTCTACTTCTATGAACACTAAAATGGAAAGAAAACATGGCCAAGCATTTATGCATTTTTAATTTGATGACGTGCAATCTGAGAGCTGCTGAAAATAAGTATACACTATACTTAATATAGTACCACCCAGCTGGGGGTGTTGCATGACCCCTTTGCAAGCCACAATGGTAAATGTCAACAACAGATGATTTTCAATGCAGCTGGGGCCTTTCCACACTACATAATTATAGCAGTATCATCCCACTTAAACTACCATGGTTCTGTCCTATGGAATCCTGGGATTTGCAGTTTAGGGAGTGGCATTTAGAATTCTCATCCAAAGAGCCTGTGCCTTACTGAGCTAAAAAAATTAAGATCTCATAGGATGCAGACCTGGCTGTTTGAAATATTTTAAAATAACAAGGAAAGGAGCAGTCTGCAAACATTTGAGGAGGCAGTTCCAAGAGGATGTAGCCCTGAGTGAGAAATGGCGAAGCCAAGCCAAAGAAGAGGAAACCCTTGGTTGGGTGAGAAGCAGGTTGGTAAAAAGAAATAAGGGATGAAAGGTGGGGGAATTTGACTTCTGGGTCACTTCCCCTTGGAAAAATGCCTTCCTTGAGCCTACAGTGGCCCAGAGAGGGCAAAACCATGGGCCTTTCCATACTACCCTGTTATAGTGCTATTATTCCACTTTCAACATCCTGTGGGAATTCTGGAGTTTGTAGTTTACTGAGGCCAAAGAGTTCTCTGGCTTAAAATTCTCATATACCTCAAATATTCTCAAATACCTCTCTCTAAACTGCAAATCCCAGGATTCCATAGGATGTTGAAAGTGGAATAATAGCACTATAACAGCATAGTGCAGAAAGGCCCAGAATTACATCCACGCTGCCTAGAGGGTGTTGAGGACAATTTTTTTTTTTAAAAAAAAAATTGGGGGCCAGGTGAGTCTTTGGCCCCACAAAAAAGGAGGCCCATGTCTGACTCCTTCCGCACTCCTGGGCTCTATGAATGAAGAAGAGTTGAGTGCAGGTTTTGAGCTGCCTTTTCCCCCATGACGTCTCTGATACAAATCCTTGCTTGCCGTCCCTCGCTCTCAGTGTATAATTAATTTTATTCATACAGGCTGCAAGTGCAGCAATCCAAGAAGAACTAAAGGCAGGTACATGAAAAGAGAGTGAAAATGGCAGAGGGAAATTGGGAAATAAATAAATAAACCAGAAGCCAGGGAGATAAAAGAAGGAGGGGAAAATGAAAGTAAGATGAGATTTCCAAAGGCGCCATCATTGGTGTGTGATCAGATGTGAGGAGGAGAAAAGAGGGAGAGATGCTTCTTGGTGGGTGGGTGGGTGGATGGAGGAGAGAGACTAGAGTGCCGGAGGAAACTGAAAAGAGGCTCTGGAAAGAAGAAAATAGGAAGCAAAAGAGGCAACTGGTGTGCAGGGATGAGGAGTTTGTACATATCTCCGAGAGGGCTAGAGGTTCCCTGCTGTGTGAATTTTTGAGGCCTTTTCAGTCTAACAGCTCCATGTTGCACCATGCTGCCGGCTAAAAGTGCAACGCGCCAAGGAAAGACAGAGCAGGCGATACCTCCGGCACTGACTGGCTGAACTGCCTTGATGTCAGAGTCGCAGAGCAGAGAGGTCCCGCTGGCTGAGCTCCTGGGATCTTAAAGAGGGAATCGGGAGCAAGCAGATAAGCATAGGAAGGGAAAAAGGAGAGGAGGAGGCCAGAGATGTAAGATGGGGTCATGAGCAGGATGGGAGTAGAAGAGGGGGAGTAGGACATACCAAGCTGATTTCATTTACTTTGTGCCATAATTCAGCTCAGATTTCAGGTGAAAAAAGTATGACCATCTCCTTGCTACAGCCTGTATATTTTACAAAAAGAGACAGAGAGGTCGGGAACTTGGAACTGTTGTTATAATGGGTGTCAACAGTGAGAGGCCGATCGCTTTCAGTGTTGCATTCTTGTGGGTACTTGCAGAGGGAAAGCAAATTACTTTCCCCCATCCATTATCATTGTCATTGTGTATGTGTGCCTTCAAGTTGCTTGTGGACTTACAGTAACACCATGGATTCCATATCGTTTTCTTAGGCAAGGAATTCCAGATCCAGGGAGGGATCTTCAGGTTGTAAAAGGGCAGGGTGAGTGATAGGAACTGTGAGGTCAACCTGTGTGGAGGATCTGTCACAATCCTAATGACAGTAGACCCACTCTGTCAATTGAAATGATGAATTGCCATGAGAATCAACAAAGAGGAGAGGAAAACCAGACCTCCAGAGATAGCATTGCTTAGACTTTGTGATAGCTTCAAGGGACCTCACCCCACTTTGTGGAAGCAAGCCTTAGACCTGTATCCTCTTGGTTAGTCCCAAGCAGACTAGACACATTCAATCAATTGTTGAACATATAGGCGCATCCAGCTGATTCAATCGCTCTACTCTAGTTGTAACTAAAAATTAGGATTTTGGGCCAGGTGAACTGGTTACCCTTGTGGAATTTGGTTTATGTCACCATGAACCAAATATGGCCAAGAAAGAACAACCACATGTTTAAGCAAACTTCCTGTGCTTAGGACACCAACACAATTCTGGCCATAATGTTGAGAACAGATGAGAGACAGAGGGCAGCGTATTAGGCACTGAAGCCCACTTGGCCAAGTCTTAAAGCTCACTTTGATTTTCGTAACATCAAAGACCATAAAAGAGTTTCTCCTTTTTTTTTTCCTGGCCGTACAGAGAACTTTTGTCAACCAAACTCCCTTCTTAGCAAAACTTCTCCATTTGTCCTCTTGCTTTTTTCCCTGCAAGTCCCCACTGACTCCTCCGTTCCACCTTGGGCAAGGTCTTCTGCTGAGTCTAATCCTTGATGGATTGCTGTTCATAATACGTTTCCTCAGCAATTTTCTTTTCACTTATAATGTATCGTACGCTCACTATATATGATCAAATTTTATGATATTACAAATCAATGGGAACTTTTACAGGGTTTTTCTTTAGCTCTCCAGTGCATTATCGCTTCCATGACTGGATAACAAGCCTCGTGACAAGACCAAAGATGTTTTCTGGAGGACTTCCTGCCCAAGTCCATTAATCTTCTCTCTTTTACAGAGGTAAAAGAGAGAATATATATATATATATTCTGGGTATAATGATAATGGCACAGCTTGCTAGAGTTGTCTCCTTATTGCTAATTTGGGGAAAAGTAAATTCTCCCCCTCCCTCCAAAAAAAGACTAATGGGTCATTTTGGCAACAAGAAAACCCTTCTAAAATTGCCTGAGAATGGATGTTGCAATTGTAGGTCATGATCTAAAAGGACGTAGAGTGATACTTGCTTGTCCGAAGGGGGCTTGCATTTCTCAAACCTCAGCCTTAGGGGGCTAGTTGATGATAAGACCCAGTGGCACAGAGTGGCAGCTTCCAGAAAAGCTGATCTGAGGCCCATTCACACTACAGTATTGTAGTGCTATGATTCCACTCTACAATAATCCCTTCCAAATCCTGGGATTTGGAGTTTTGGGAGAGGCATTTACAATTTTCACTCAGAGATCTTTAGTGCCTTTCCCCCAACTGCTCTCCCCAGGATTCCATAAACCAGAACCATGACAAATAAAGTGGAATCATAGCACTATAATATTGTAGTGTGAATGGACCCTTGATATTTTCGCACTTGTCCTCTTTGCATTTACACTGAGACATTTGCAACTGAAATAAAGACTAGGATTGATCTACTTTTTTGATGAGCCACTAATGTGTGGTTTCTGCTGCTTTTTGAAACTGATTTTTAATGATGGGTGCTTTTCGATTGTATACTGTTCTGTTTTTGTATTTGCATGGATGTTGACTGTTTTCCATGATGTAACCTGCGCTATTTTCTGCATTATAAGATTCTGGATAACATTCCAAGCAGAGGGACCGGGTTCTGATTTTGATCAGTTTTTTTGCCAACCCAGCATCCTCCAGATGTATTGGTCTACCACTCCCATCATCCTCAGCCAGCATGCCCAAACTGCATGCTGGTTGGGACAATCTCAGTTGTAGTGCAAGGCATTGAGTACTCAGGTACGAAAGGCTGTATTAAATCACGAATGAATCTTCATTAGGGATGTAAATCCTTGATTGTTTCATCCTTACCTTTGAGAACAAATAATTATGGTCATTCCCTCCCCATCACAGAAGAAAATGAATATTCCTCCATAGTATTCTACCAGTGTTATCCACAGCGTTGTGGAGAAATTATTCTTTTGGGAAAGATGTCTGGGCTTTTTGGGTACAAAAAACATGTTTTCTGCACAGAAAGATGTGTCTCATGTAGGAAACAGTGTGTTTCTCAGCACAAGACAGTGTTTCCTGCACAGGAAACTCATTTTATGCACAAAAAACAGTCCCTACCCCCACAAAAATGTGCTTTTCTCCATAGCAACACATTGGGACATTCAAATACTGGGAGAAAATTGTTTTTTTTATAAAGTTATTCCTGGTTTATTATTCTTCCCAGTGGGTTTTTCCAGCTGTTGAGAATCCTTTGAACCTGGGAATGAATCATTATGAGCGTTCTTTCCGTTCCTAATTCACCATCACAGCCAGCAACTCCTCCATCTCTTGGCGTACCCATCTAATGAAAGAAGAGGAGAGCATCTCTGGCCCCTTTTATGGAAGGGGCCACGGAGACCACCACACAAGGGCTCAGCGTCCCCAGCACCAAATCCTCGGAAAACATGACCTCACCGATGGGTCCACTTGGCTTCCCACAATTAGAGCAGCTAAGTAGGTACCTGGAAAAATATTGCCACTGAGATGCTCGCAATGATGACCCACAATGCATCAAGATTGGGCACAAAGCCAAAGTAGTACTTAACGTCACTGCGGTATGGAAAGGAATGGGTATGTGTGCTCTTGCACAACACACACAATATCTATTCTCTGTTGCACCTGCAAATCTCAACTTACAGTGGAGAGAACCTGCAATATATATATATGTATAAATATATATTCTTTTTCTTATAATAATAATGTTTATTTATTTGTATCCCGCCTCTCCACATAGATCGAGGTGGCGAACAACATGAAATACATTATACATTACAGATAGAATGTATTTCTATACCACTTATCAGCTAAGTGCTCTCTAAGAGGTTTACAATGTGTTTTTAGCTAATTGCCCCCAACAAGCTGGGTACTCATTTTACCGACCTGCGGAAGGATGGAAGGCTGAGTCAACCTGGAGCCCTGCGGGATCGAACTCACAACCTTGTGGCTGCAGTACTGGCATTTAACCACTGCGCCACCAGGGCTCAATAATAATAATAATAATAATGATAATGATAATAATGATAATAATGATAATAATGATGATAATAATAATAATATTCTTTTTCTTGACCCTTGCAACTAAAGTAAATGGACTTGCACAAGAATAGGGATTCGAGGTTCTTTTTCTCTTTCTCTCAACAGAAAGAAAGCAAAGTGACAGCAGTTATAAAGCAGTACAAACGACAAACAGAGCCTTTAAAGTACACTGAACAAAACCTGGAGTGGATTTACCGCCTCACTGACATGGAGACCACCGCCACTGAATGTAAGTAGGGATGGTCATTTCCCTTTCCTGCATTACTCTTGAAAATGAGGTGAGAGAGTATAAAGTGAGCAGCATAAGGGATTTTATTTTTTTAATTTGTAACTAAATTCAGACAAGACTGTTTGTCAAGGAACCCCAGCTTGGATTTTTTAAAAAGTTTTTTTTTAAATAATGTACTGGTTCCCATTCCTTCTTATAGTGTTCAGAAATCCATTCATGCTATATTATATGAATAAAATATTGTGTTACTTATGTTTTTTCCCCCCATTATTTCTGTTTCTTTTGCTCTCTCTTGCTCACTTTTTAAAAGACACCTTTGGATTGTTAAGAGGATGGCAGGAAACTTGAGAAATCCCTGTCAAATTGCTTCTAAAAATGGCCTTAAAGAGGAACTTTAGATAATAGCTGCAAAAGTGTTCTTGCTACACCGATGGAGTGATTTTGATTCCTCGGTGTTAAGGAGAGGAATAATGTTATGTTTGAAATGTACTGCTGTTGCATCCTATTACTGAAAGAAGTAGTAACTTGTTTCAGGTAACTAAATTTCTTGCACTTTATTCCATGCTCTGGAGGAATTCAAATGTCCCCATTTTGACTCTGTCTGTAAAATGCCTTTTAAACAAGACTAGCAACAAAAATATAATCAATATTTTCTCCCAATTAATAATCAGCAGCAATTGGCCTCGGCAGCAATACTATCCCGACCGTCAGTTCAAAGTTGCATTGCTGAATTTTGAAGCAAATTGTCTGGAACAAGTTGGCCTGAAAGCGTTCATTTTTATATATATGAAAAAATTACTAATCCAATTTTTAATCAGCATCTCTAATTATATCCTGCTGCTGATTCTTTTTTTTAAAGTTGAGTCAAAGGTATTGATTTGTAGTGTGTTGAAAACCTGCATTTGCAAAAAGAAAAAAAGATGTGATTACACCTTTTGATGGACAAATAAAAAGAAGGACAACATGCTTGCAATTCAGAAAGTCACAGGTATAAGTCCCACCAGAGTGGAGTGAAGGCAGATTTCCCTCTGAATCAATGGGATATGATCTATAAAGTCCAAGTATAGTGTCAAGATCAATGAAAGTAATAATACCACTTTATTCTGTTTGGTTAGACCTCACCTGGAATACTGTGTCCAGTCCACCACAGTTGAAGGAAGATACTGACAAGCTGGAACGTGTCCAGAGGAGGGCAACCAAAATGGTAAAGGATCTGGAAGTCATGCCCTATGAGGAAAGGTCTAGAGAGCTGGGGTTGTTTAGCCGGACAAAAAGAAGGTTAAGAGGAGACATGATAGCCGTGTTTAAATATTTGAAGGGATGTCATGTTGAAGATGGAGCAAGCTTGTTTTCTGCTGCTCCACAAACTAGGACACGGAGCAATGGATTCAAACAATGCCTAAACATCAGGAAGAACTTCCTGACAGTCAGAGCCATTCAACAGTGAAATATGCTGGCTTGGAGTGTGGTGGAGTCCCTTTCTTTGGTGATTTTAAAGCAGAGGCTGGATGGCCATTTGCTAGGGGTGCTTTGAGTGTTGTTCCTGCATGGCAGAGGACTGGACTTGGTGGCCATTGTGGTCTCTTCCAACTCTATGCGTCTGTGATTCTATGTTTCTGTTGTGTCAATAGATCTAGTCTGGTTGAGAATAATGATTGGATTTAGGTCATAGGCCATTTCCGCACTACACTGTTATAGTGCTATTATCCCACTTTCAACATGCTGAGGAATTCTGGGGTTTGTAGTTTTTTGAGACCAAAGAGCTCCCTGGCTGAGAATTCTAAAGTCCTTTCCTAAACTGCAAACCCCAGGATTCCATAGGATGTTGAAAGTGGAGTAATGGTAGTATAACAGTGTAGTGTGGAAATGGTTATAGTCTGAGGTGCTTCTAATTCAAACAGAACAAAAATATTCGCGGGAATAATGCAGAATTCCATTGCAGCTGCAACTATCCTGCCTTTCAATGTGTGTGTTTGGTGCTTTTGTTTAAGGTAGGAGAAATCGGGAAGGTGTTGCTACAAACAGGGACGAAGAGTTCTGGAGTCTTTGGAAATGTCTTGAGGAATGGGAAGCGATGTTTGGGATGAGCTGTGCAGGACAACAAGGTAAGGAGAAGACCTCATGGAGGAGCAGGTTATGTGAGCTCTGCAAATCCAGCAACTGGAAGGCATTTTAAGGGACTTTAAATGGTTTCCTTCGAGTAGCAAGGTGGGATTAAGAAGCAGTCAAAGCATAATTAAAAGATTCAGAGCTTGCATTTAAAAAAGAATCATACCGCAATCTACTCAGCTGTTGCCAGCTTAATTTCTGGGTATTCAGATAGTGTTAAAATGTCTGGGTAATAAATATCAATCGAGATTTGGCCGTTTCCAGCAAACAAAAGGAAACCCTATTCACACAGTAGAGGGTAGCTCTTCTAAGCAACCTTTGCAGTCAATCCATTCCATCTTCCAGTGGCCATTTCTGCACTAGCCTGTTATAGCGCGATGATTCACTTTCAACATACTTTGGAATCCTGGGGTTTGCAATTTTGGGAGGGGCTGGCTGGCCTCTCCCTAAACTGCAAACCCCAGATTCCATAGGCTGTTGCAAGTGGAACAATAGCGCTATAACAGTCTAGTGCGGAAATGGCCCGGTGTCTCTGGCTCAGGAATTTATGAGCCTTGTGTCTTTAAAAAAAAATTTAGTCGCAAACACCACACAAATATTAAACATTAAATCACACATGTCAGCAGGGGCAGGGGCTTACCAAAATGAGCATAATTGACGTTTCCAGTGGGTGTTCCTGATGGTGAGTTCATTAGAGGTTTGCAGTTGGGAATGGGCTCCTTATGGAGGCCAGAAGGAAGACCCGGGAGGGGAGAGATGGGGACAACGTGGGACAGAGGGAAGCTGGCATTAGAGACACTGGGCTTTCTAAGTATGAAGATTAAAAATAAAGCTGCAGTGGTTAGTGAATTTATCCATTGGGTGCAGAGGTGGTGGGAGAACAGTGCATTGCATGGACTGCGTGGGGTGGGCATCCCCACTTCAGCAGCCCCAGAGCCCCCTACCAGTATCCAAAGCTTATCATCTCCCCTGCCCCGAAATCATTACATTTGTTGGCATGGTTTGGGGGTAAGATTTGCCTCAAAATTATGCTTGAGCCCCCAAATGCCTTTCTGCATTTCTGCATTGCCCTTCCTCCTTTCGTGACTGCTGTCCGTGGGGCTTTCGCCCTCCTTCTGCTGCCATCTGTAGCCATTTCCACACTAGACTGTTATAGCGCTATTATTCCACTTTCAACATCCTATGGAATCCTGGGGTTTGCGGTTCCGGGAGGGGCCGGCCGGCCCCTCCCGGAACCGCAAACCCCAGGATTCCATAGGGTGTCGAAAGTGGAATAATAGCGCTATAACAGTCTAGTATGGAAATGGCCATTGTTGCTGCAGTTACTCCAGTGTGACACCAACAGAATCCTGGCCATTGCTGCTGCTTTTATGCCACTTACATTTTCACAGCTTCCCTCAAGATGAACTCCGACTCCACTTTGATGTATTTTTTTTTCTATTGAGTTATAACAGTTTATCTCTGTATTGCCATTATAGCTTTCATTTAAACAACTTTAAAAAAGAAGTCCTCCTCCCCTTGTCTTCGTAGTGGATCGTGGCTCATGTTCCTTGACTCCTGAATTGTTTTGCATTTGTAGTGTGCATGCACCCTGATGTTTCAAGTACACAGAAAGGGCTTATTTGTCAATTAAAGCACGCATTGCCTGCTTTTTTATTTCTTATTCCCATGACTCTGTGCTGTAGGTTCAACAACATGGTTAACAGGAGCAATACAACTCGACACAATTTAACACAACAGCATAATGGAAGGGGAGGGAACCCACACCTTACTTAGAAGATTAAAAGACAAAAAGCAAAACTAATACAAAACTGCAAAATGTGTGATTTTTCATGCTATTCATAGTTTAATCATATTTTCATCGTAGTTTAATAATATTTTTAACTTTTATATGATGTGTTTTAGCCGCATCTGTTCTAACTATGCTGGGGAAAAGACACGATGTTGGTGATGATAATGATGATACCGTTTTTTTATTTAAATATTTATATCCCTCTCTCTATCTAAAGATGTCAGGGCAGCATAGAATAAAATCAGCACAATGAGTTTAAAAGACTGTAATCAGTAAAAATGGTTTTAGATGGCTAAGGATATACTAAACAATTTAACAAGTTAAAAGGAGTGAGGACTGCAAACCCCAGGATTCCATAGGATGTTGAAAGTGGAATCATAGCGCTATAACAGTCTAGTGCGGAAAGGCCTCCATTTGCATCCAGTCATTTCCGCAGCCTTTTCAGGGGATGATATCTAAGCGGAGCCAAATCGAAGGGGAGCTGCAGCTTTGCTCCCAGGAAGCTGAGAGCTCAAACAAGTCTCAAAATGCGGCGACATCTCTCGTTGCTCCAGGTGAGGTGTCAGAACCGGCGTCGCTTCATCTCCTGGGTTTTCCGCCCATCAATTTTTAATGCTACCAGCGTTGCTGGGTTAAGGATGCAGTTAATTAGCTCAAAAGCAACAGCGCTGATGGATGTCTGGGATAAAGGGGCAGGCATGCGCTCACATGTGTGTGTGTGTGCAAGCGTTGCGGGAAGTGCTGTGGGGCTTTTCTTTCACACGGCTTGGGCCGGCTGTCATTTCATCGATCCTATAACGGATTCAGGTGGAGGGGTGGGAGAGGGGAGAGATAGCTGCGGAAACTCCAGCATATTATCAAAGAAGCAGGGGTAGCTACAAGAAAATGTCTACAGAATCTATAGCAGTAAGAGGCCAACCAAAAAGGCAGAGAAATCTCTACAAGCTTTTGACATAGTTAGAGCTCATCAATAAATCAATAAGATTGGGCAGGGAAGAGAAGGGTGAAAGACGTGGAATAAACTCCTGTATCATCCTGGTATAACACTGTTTCCTCCTCATATTCTGAACTCCAAAACTCACAAGCTCCTCTGTTAGTATAAGGCATGAATGAACAACTACATCCCGGCCATTTCCACACTAAACTGTTATGGTGCTATTATTCCACTTGCAACATCCTATGGAATCCTGGGGTTTGCAGTTTCGAGAGGGGCATTTAGAATTCTCAGCCAGAGAGCTCTTTGGCCTCAGGAAATTACAAATTCCAGAATGCCACAGGATGTTGAAAGGGGAATAATAACACTATAACAGTGTAGTGCAGAAATGGTTGTGGAGTAAAGTAACTTTTCATAGCCCTGTCAGAACTAAGCTATTGCAAAATATCCTTACTCACTCACCTATCTGGGCTTTGGATGTGGCCCTGAGGTGGCCACAAAACCCAAGGCCCTATTGCACAAAGCCCTGTTGCAAAATCCTCTTATTGGATTATGTGAGTATATGTCTTTGTTTTGTTTTTTTTTGAATGGGGCACAGGGCATTTCTGGTTTTACTCTCTATTGTGTGACTAGAAGTGTGTGTGTGTGTGCATGGTGCATGCACAAACGCACACACAAACAAGTTGCATCTTCCTCTTCTGAATTGCTTCCTCGCTCGCTTCCCACAAGTTGCAGCTTCCCCTCCCAGGGCTTGACAGCTACCAAAGGGAGGGGGAGGACCCTAGACTATGCTGGCAGAATTACACCCGTTTGATGTAGGATCTTAGCCTGTGATTCCATTTTATCTGCTGCAGCTCCAGTCTCTGGCACTGTGGGGTTTGTGGCTTGGGGAGGGATGAGAGCTGTCTAGCTGAGTCCCTAAACTGGAGCTTCATATATCCAATAGGATGCTGCTATAGCATTTAAAGCGGAATGATGGCACTATAACTGTGGGAAAGGAACCTTCTCCCCCCACCTCGATTTCTGATGTAGGACTTGGGGCACATGACTTCCAAGGAATCTCCTGATAGTGGACTAAAAAGAAAGGAAAGGGAAGGAAAGGAAAGGAAAGGAAAGGAAAGGAAAGGAAAGGAAAGGAAAGGAAAGGAAAGGAAGAAGGAGTTTCCCCTGTGCTTCCTCCAACATGGAGGAAGCTCTCTTCCATTTCAGTCTCCTCTTCTGCCATGGCTTCTTCAAGTCATCCAGGCCTTGCCTTTTAAAGTGTAGCTAGCTGCTGCTGCTGCTGTAACCCCAAAGGCACCAAAACTCTCCAGCCAGGCCAAATTGCCTCTTGCGGTTCCCATGGTTACTGGATGGAACTCTCCATCACTGTAGGTGCTCAAATTTCCTGCTTTCTAAACACACTTCAGTCACATCGATAGGAGCCTGGATGGCTGCCACCGTGGCGCAACAAAACTCATTTCTATAACATTTAGCATGGACCAAGTTGACACCAACTATATTCACATTTTTGGGGTTAACTGCCGTCAAGTTAACTCTGCTTGCAAGATTTAGAAAAAGCAGAATCTGATACACACATACACCCCCGCACACCCAGACATTATCAAGCCTCAATATGTGTGTCACAGCTGCAATCTTGGCAAACAAGGGCTAGAATCATATTGGTGGGTTATGCATGCGTGAGCTCTCCCATGGAAGATGCTGGTCATTTTTCTTTGATGTAGCATGGTTGTGTTCAGTTCAAACTGTAGAAGCCGATTTGTACATGTGGTGCCACTGTGCATACTGCACATTGAGCATTGCATATAGATGTGTATGATGCATGCATGCACAGATGCATTCAGTTCTCGAATGTGGAATAGTTGCATTCAGTTCAAGGTTGCAGAAATGGAGCTGTGCATGAAGCACCAAGGATGAACATGTATCTTTGGTCATGCCTTCAGCTAAACATTTGATGTCTTGACTCAGCTATGCCAAGGGGTGTACAGCACAAATTGGCTGGCATCCTGCTGGCAGTAAGTCCATCTTACACCTACATATGCACTTTTTGGTCATCGAGGAGACTGGTATTCTCTTTCTTCCTTTACAATAACTACCCATCCCTGGACTTGCTGTATTGCTGCAGTTTCATTGCTGGTGGAGAGTGAAAAAGATTGAGGAAGCTTTTGGCTCTGTTCTCCTTAGCAGATGCAGACCAATGCCATCCTCTGCTGAGACTGTGGAGGACCCCAGAAGATGTCAGCGGAAGATGTCCTCAGTCTGATGTTCTCTGAAGCCATAGCCAGATGCTTTTTTTGCTCTGCTCTCCACCGTCAAAGAAATGGCTATGAGAGAACAGGCAAGTGTGGTGACCTAGAGATTCCTGCAGACAGGGGAGCTGTGGCTGTTACTATGCTCACTCTTGTAGGATATTGGCATTAGTGTGTTACTCCACACTATACAACATTAAGGAGCCATAGGCTTCTTCTCCAGCCTTGTTCAGTTTGTTCACTCTCTCCATCTCCTTGTGAGAAGCACAAGCACATGAGGAGAAAGAACCACCCAAGTTAGATTAAGACTGTGGCCAGCTTGCATGAAAGGGGAAATGGGGCAAAATCCAGTCTGACATTTCTTTTCTGGAGAGATCAGAAAAGCTCTTTCCCCTCACTGTATAATTAAGAAACAATCCTGCAGATAAAGAGTATTGCACCTGCCACCTTTACGCTAAAGCTCATGAATAGGGACAGAAGCCCAGACTTCTGTTGGCCTTCGACATAATGGGAAAGAGCAGACAATGGAGCCCTTACAAAAAGAGAGATGGACTCTTTGTTAACAGATAAGGAATGATCTGCCATGGGAGAATTTATGGCAGCTTGGACCGGACCCTGATGAATATCTGTAAGCAACCACAAGTGGTTCCCTGGGTTATAATTTGAGAAGATAATTCAGTTCAGCTCAGGGTCTAGTGCCCAAGAGTGATTATGCTGACATTCAACAGGATGGCTTTAAGAGAGAGAGGATGTTCTAATGGCCAGGGTGCGGGTTGGCAGCAGCCCTGGTAGCAAATTTGTTTTGTACTGGCTCAAAAGGAAAAGACGTACAGCAGGAAATGGGCAAACCTATGATCGTTGTCCTGGCATTGTTCTGTTCGAGAAAGGCAGTAGAGATGTCAGGAGATGTGAAGCTCAAATGAGAGGGTTCAAAGCAAGCCTGGCACCAAGGATTGGCATTATTGGGGGTCTTCCTAGCCCCACACTCCAGTAGGGGTCCTGCTACCAATCTAGCTCTTAAATCTCCCCCATCTCCTTTTTGCTTTTTAATCTATCCTTCTGAGGAAGGATGTGATGATAAGAGGTAAGAACTGTAGTTGCAGCGGAGCAGAAACCTCCATTCACTCTGTGTTGCTCCTTGAGGTGGACTGGGCCCAAACCAGGGGCTGTTTCACACTGTACAGCTATATCACAACGATCCCACTTCAATTGCCATATTGTGGAATCCTGGAATTTGTAGTTTAGGGAGGGGTGTTAAGAATTCTGTGCCAGGGCCTCCTCAAACTACACATCCCAGGATTCCAGAGGATGGAACTATGTCAGTCAACCATAGTTCCATAACTGTGTCGTATGAAAGAAGCATCAGTGTTGAAAGAATTGTTCTCCAAAGCCTAGAGGCGGCAGGGAAGAGATGGTCATTAAAGTTTATTTATCCCTGCATGCTTTGGTTGGGCCCACCATAGCCTTAAAAGAAGAGGTGTTCTGGAGGCCCTAAAGGAAGTGGATAGTCAGTGGTAACAGCATGAGAGAGGAGGTGGGACTCATTCAAGGAGATAGGCATGAAGGCTGTCTTGTCCACCATCTTCTACCCCATCCCACATTGGGAGTCAGCACTGCTTTGAAGTGGGAAGACGTGGGAAGTATCTGGGCTTATGGACCAAGGATTTTGATCAGCTGTATAACTCTTCTCCCTGGTCCGAAAAGGAAGGGCCAAAGGGACTAATATCATTCAGAGACAAAGACAACAGCAGAAGGCCAAACCATCTGAAATATTATCTGACCCTTTTAAAAAAAATGCTAAAATGAACATATAAAAATAATTTCAGTTCAGTATTTCAGAAAACACAAAATCCATCAGCATGTCAACTAACAAGGGAATAATAGCATGGCTTTGACCAAACGTATAATTTATACCGCTATTCCTGCAACCTTTAACGTACCATTAAAAACACTGAGCCACCCTCGGCACAATGCTAAGAGAAAAAGGAATTAAAAGTGATGGATATGGTCATGTCACCAGTGGCGGCTGGTGTCTCTTCTGCTGGTTAATCCTATATTAATCTCCAAAATGCCTAACTCTCTCCCTCAAATAGATTGAGCACCATAGGTAACTGCTTTAAAGTTCGGACTAAAGTCTGCAGAGGATTTGCCCCCTATTTGCAGCTTACAGCAACAGTTTTCAGACTCACCTGCAACCTGCAATATTTTTGCACAGAAATGCTGTTTTCTTTGCAAAGACATCCCCACTCGCATGCAAAATTTGTGCAGAATAATTGCTGAACTGTCAATAATTTTTGAAAACTACTCAGTTTTTAAAGACTTTCTCAGGGTGATCAGAAAATTGCGAAAATTTCTTGTTGCTTCCTTTGACAACAAAATCAAGGAATGGTTACACCTCTGTTCTGAAGGATTGAAGCACAGGGGGTTGTGAGGAGCTGGAAAAAGTTTTCCCCTTATCCCAGTGTGCTCCCCCCACAACAATTGCGTTACCCCAGGGATGGAGTTCTACATATGGAGACCCCAACAGGGTCAAAAACAGTGTTCCACCTAACTGCTGTCTCTTCCCTTTCATCCCTGTTGCTCCACTTAATAGCTATTGGAACCTGATACCAGCCACATGGAACAGACAATCTCTCCTCTCCTCCCTTCCATAAAGTGTTGTTATTTCTCCTTCTCAGTTTATGGTGTTTAGGAAATGAAATAGCCCAAACTTGCCCAACGGTATGGAAAAGGGGCTGTGCAAGGGAGCAAGCAATTTTGGCTCTTAGAGAAGTGTGATTTGTTTCTAATATGAAAAAATTGGAAGCAATTATGTTCAAACCCCCCCCCCACATTTTGCACAGAGATAAATGGAGGAGATTGCTAATCAGCCGTGAAGCGCTCACCTCATCACTTCAGTTGTACAGGTGATGACGGGGATGATGTTGCCCTGGGATCGGAGATGAAATTAACAGAGGAAGAGGAAAGATTTGTGTTTGTTTTGGGCTCTGCCTTGACTGAGGGCCTGGCTAGTGTTGCAGGTCTTTTAAGCAGAGGGGTAAGCAGCCTGATTTAGACCTGAGCCACAAGTTGGTTGGGCTGCAGGACTGTGCCACAGTCAACATCATTACAGAGCCAGATTTGGACTCTACTGCCACTGTAGGCTAGAATCCTTTTGGGTGGCACCTATAAGCGTAACCCTCTGTTATGCCTATCTATGGTCACTTTTGCACTGCAATGTTATAGTGCTATTATTCCACTTTTCACATCCTGTGGAATCCTGGGGTTTGCAGTTTAGGGATTGTATCGTATAGGTGACAGTTCTGATTCCTCTTGAAAGCAGTGGTGGGCAACTGCAGCCAGGCTGGGGGTACTTTATGGATTGGCCAGGAGCCTGAGGCATGCCTTGTTGGTTTTTGCTTTCCATCTTTATTACACTTATTAATTTATTTCATTAAATGTCCTTGTATTCAATGCATTATGGTTATTATATTGTATTAACTACAAATGATTTCTAAACCAAATTAGCAGGAACAGCATACTTCACCATTAGTTATCTGATTGCTTTATTAATTAAGGTTTTCCAAAATTTCATTAAACCTATATAATAATTTGAGGGAGCAAACTCAGCAGTAGACGACATACATTGTCGTGGGACTCTGAAAGCAGAACTGCGGTTGTTGAGCTTAGGGTTGCCAGAGTGAAAACTGGAGAGGGGCCACTGCACCGTTAATGACTGTGTAGAAGAGGGAATTTCAGCAGAATTTGCTTATTATCTGGTTGCGTGACAAGGAAGTCCTGCTTTCATACATAACCATTTAAGATACAGGAGTCCTCCCTGGTTTCCCTTCTGGTAACCTGTGCTTGTGGTACAGATAGGCGCTTCACTGTAGAGTTTTGGAGGTGACTAAATGGGAAGTCCAGGAAAGCTAGCTAGGAAGTGTAGCTGGAGTAGGATATCCAATCATTTTGGGTTCAAAGAGAGCCTTGTGTAGGCACAAGGAAGGCTGGAGGACTGAAAAGGGTTAAGACTCACCCCCCAAATGCCCCAAAATATGGCAAAATGGTCGATGCTGCCAAACTTTCCAACATTTCACAGATGAAAACTGGGAAACTGGGCAACATCAGCATGCAGTTGAGATGGCAAAAGTTAACAGCAAAAAGGAACAGCAGATAAGCAGCAGTTTGCTTTAGTCTGAGTCTACTGGGAAGAGCAAGATTCTGCCCTCTCTTCTCTTTGCTGCTGAATTGAGTGCAAATCACTTTCACCACCTTCAACTCAGATTGCAGTAATGGAAGCAACCTTACTTTTGTTCATGTTAGAATGCAAACAACACATTTTGTCATGCCCCGGCCCCAGCCCCAGGACTCAGGCACAAACACTGGTAGGACCCTCCCCAACAGCCACAACACAGAGACATGAATAGGCCAATACTTATTGCCGTCCAGCGTAGATGAGAAAGGGAGAGCCCATGAGACCAAAATGTTTATATGGAGAGATATATTAATTTGGTGAACAACTGGGGGAGGCTCTCAGCTTATAAATACAGGGGATGGGATGGGATGGGATGGGGAAAAAACTGTTGCAGACAACTGGTGTTACCAGTGGAAGCAACTTGTTCATATCCCCAACTCATGTTTCTGGAAATCTTGAGCTTTGCTTTGTGTGGCAACTATGGCTTTTGGATACTCCTTGGGACTGACACTTGGAATTTTTTACTAACTTGGACTGTTGAAACAACAAATGGTAACTGACCAACAAACTGTTGTAAACTTTGTCCGTGGCTGCTGCCAAAGACTCTGTTGGGGAACTGTAAACCCTGGCTGGCTGCCAACACAGGACACATTGCCCAAAATGTTTCTGCCTTTGGGATCTCCTCTCTTTTCATTACTGCAATTGGTTTCTCCCCTTCCTTCCTCCCTGGGTGAGGCAGGGGCCCGTTTCTCTTTTCTCCAACTCTAGTCTTTGTGACGGAAGCTCCTCCTGCCTTGGTGGGATATGGATTTTGCCGTGCCAGAAGCCTGTGTAGCTTGGGGGTGCCGGGCTTGACATATTGATTTAAGCTAATCATGCAAACGTCTGACAGTGTTTCTCTAGTATGACGATGTGTCTTGCGGGGCTCATTGCTTCGCTCTTCTTCTCCTCTGCAATAAACAAGTTTTGAGCTGAACCAAGGAGACATCCTTCTTTCCAATATCTACGAGCCTCCCAAAATCACTAAAACTCTGCAGGGGAGACTATAATAAGAGCAATTTCTTGATGGCTTCTCCTGCATGGATGAAGTAGAATTGGAATCAGAAATTTTAAAAGATAGAATCTGAAGCTTAATATAAAATATAAAATAAAACACCAATTCAGTTGGAGCATCAATCATAGACATACCAGAGAGAGAGCGTGTTACTGAAAGGCTCTTTTAATACTTGATCTCTGGCAAATCCTCATTCTGAGAAACCCCCGCAGTGCATCCCTTTTCTTAAACACCTTTGTTTCTTTGCTTCACTTGGGGCTCATTTAGCAAACTCCCTGTCTGTCTGATTATTCATCTCTGCTTGTTCACTGCTTCTCAGTCTGACTGAGACAGAACCTGCACATCAAGTGTTTTGGAGATAAATATGTTGCTAGCTCGAGTATCAAGAAACAAAACAGTCAGAATCCCCCATTCTGCCTTAGGAGCATAGATGCTTCTTTGAGCGCCCTGTCAGCCAGGAGGGAGCCCAGACCTGTTTTTACGGGGTGTGTGTGAATGGACAGTTTGTTATTAATTTTGTCTACTTGCAGGTCCTAGAAAGGGAAAGGGCAAATTACACTTCCCATCCATTATCATGCAAACATCCTTAAATATGATGTTTCTTATGAGCACAGTGTGCATGTAGAAGTGCCCTCCATTTGTTCATTATAGCTTACTCCCAAGTAAGTGTGCGCAGGATAGATTGTCGGTGGGCTTTATTATCCCTGAGGAGGTTCAACAATAACAACAACATCTATAGTGCTTGATCGTTTAGGGGTTTTCCTCCCTAGACTATTATAGTGCTATTATTCCATATTCAACATCCTATGGAATCCTGGGGTTTGCAGTTTCGGGAGGGGTTTTTAGGATTCTCAGCCAGAGAGCTCTTTGCCCTCAGGAAGTTACAGGCCTCAGAATTCCACAGGAGGTTGAAAGTGGAATAATAGCACTATAACAGTGTAGTGCGGAAAGTATGCCTCTGATGGATCTTTCCTGAGCAGGTTCGCTACTTGGGACTGTTGGTGATCCAGTCTTGCCAGATCATCTGGGGAGGGGGATTAACCCGCCCCAGTCTAATGTTATGGGGGCTTGAGCCCCACCCCATCGCTCTATTTTGGGCTTCATGTTTGCCAGTCAAAGATGATGAATCCATCCTCTGAATTCACCTGTAATTTATTATCATCACCGGGGGTCCAGTTAGCCATCCTACCTGCTGGGACTCTGAGACTGGTCGGCATTTGGTACAGGGTCTTTTCAGTAACAGCATCCTCACTGGGGAGATGAGTTGGCTTTCCTGAACCTTGCACTAGTTGGGCAGCCAATTCTCTTCAATGAAGCTTTATTTTTATTACCTTTATTTTTATCTTCGTTTTTTGAAACTTGCCTCCCTGTAGTAATTTTCGCAGTGGAGGCTGGCTTTCATTTCATTTATGGCTGTGCTCTTTATATTTTATGACAGTGACGTTTTAATGTGTGTGCACATTTTCAAAATTGCATGTTGCCCTGAGGCTCTTTTAGGTGGCGAGAGTGATTCATAAATGTGTTATGTAGATAAAAGTAAATAAATGCATCCAGGAGGATATCTCTCCCCCTGTGCAAGAAAGCCTTAAAACAGAGGTGATAATAATTCAGCCCTTACAGATGTTGGGCTGCTGCTCCCAGCATTTTTCATACCTTCCAAACTTTCACAGATGAAACTGGGACATATGTGACCAAGCAACATCAGAATGTGCTCAAGAGAGTAAAAGTTATTAATGAGGAAGGACATGCAAGCTGGAAAAAGCTGTAGCAGTTTGCCTTTGCCTGGGCCTCCTGGGAAAGGAAGAATTCTGCTCCTCCTATTATCTCTCCCCTGCTGAGTTAATTGGGAGCAAGCTCTTTTCACCCTTTGAATTCGGTTTGGAACAATTGAAGCAAGCTGAGGACAAAGGGGGGAAATGGGAGGAAGAGAGAGGAACCGGGACATTTTAAAAGCCGCTGAAAAAGTGGGATGAGAGAGGATTGAGCAGAACTGTGGCTGCTAAAGCAGGACAGTTTGGTGTTCATATCTTTTTATTCAGAATTTACAATCTTAGATTCTTCAAGAAAGCAGAAGATCTCTAATATACTTTAAACAACAACATATCATATTATAAATAACATAATAACACGAATAACAACCTCAACAATAGCTTATTAACAAATGTATTCATAACATAATTAATTCCACAAATACATTCTTTAAACTTAAACATCCAAAAATAAACTTTCTTACAGCCTTCTTATAAAAATATCATTTTTCCAGCTCTTATGAACCAATTTCTGGTGTTCCTTCTTAAACAAATCCCCGCTACGGGGTTTAGTTGCTCAAACTACTAGATTCCCTAATTTTCCTTAAAAAAATAATATCCTTCCCTTATTTTCTTTTCCTGTACTAGTTGGTCATTCCCTAGTTGTTAACTTCCAACAATATGAATATATATTTGTTTTCAGATCACTCTACTTGCTTAAAATCTTCTTGCTTTTGCTTTATCATTCCCAAATTTCACTCATGGTCAGCTATCATACTAAAGTATCTTTTATTATTTCCGTCTTCATACGTTATATTTATTTTCCTGTCTCCTCTTTGTATACCTATTCTTATAATTCTTATGTTTTTCTTCTTGTAGCTTCCTGTACCTTATATCTTATATTTTTCTTCCTTCTACTGGTTCAGGACAGTTTGAAGGGATGCTTCACCATTCACTGTGTTGGCTAAAGCTGCTAGCAGTTGCAATTCGGCAAGGTCCCACACCTACCCTAAGGAATATTTTTTTTAAAATCATTTTATTAAAGTTTCATAAATAAAACAAACATTTGTTGCTGCTATTTCACTTGAATTATTTCTTGATTCTTCCAAACTGATCTAGATTTCATTTCCAATATCTCTTAACATAGTTCTATCATTGCACTGCATTTTTCAACTATTTTACATGTTAGTACTTTGCATTTCATTTTCCGTATTCCCGCTCCATGATATCTACCGTAATCATTGGGAATATTTCAACAATAACCCTACCAGAGTAAAATCATCCTCAGACCTCTGACCCCTATTTTGGCAATCACCACTGGTTGGCAGAAGGCCAGGTAAAATTAAATCATGGTTGGGGAAAGTTTGGGACACGGCCACTAGTACCATTTTTGTGGCCCCCAGAGCCACTGTTTTATCTTCATAATCCCTAGAGTGTGTCATGTTTTTGCCTTTAGCCTGTTTTAGGTTCAGCCGAAGCCTTTTTCCAACAAAAAATAGCTCAATAATGGACTTCTAGGTCACTTCCCATCTGGAAAAAAAAAAGAACCCTCTTCTTTTCATAAAATGTCCCCATGATGGCCTAGAAGGTGGGGAAAATACTCCCATGGAAGCGATTTAAACCCTCCCAATGGTTGCCCGCTCCTGCTTTCTGCAGTAGCTGTCATAAAACAGCATCCCTGCCTGCGTTGATCTTGCAATCAAGTCCTATTGAACTCGATGGGTTTACTTCTTAGATATGCATAGACTGGTGCTGTGAGCCATGTTTTGTTTTACGAAAGGGGCAAGGAAGGAGATCAAAGACAGGCTTCACCAAAACTCATATTGATGCAATTTGAGAATTGGTGCCTTTTGCCATGTAATAATCTGGGCCTCTGTTGTTTTCTTTCTTGCTGGTCTCATTATTTTTGCTTTTGTTGCAGCTGACACACACATACACGCAAACACACAGACACAGGCACACACACATTTTTCCACAACGGGAGCTAAACACAGTCTCTTCCGTAAGCCCCAGTTAATCCTGCTGTTTAACATTATGCTCCTAATAGAAAGTCATCCCTATAAACAGATTAGCTGGCATACTGAATACATTTCAATACCGGGACATGGAACACATGGCTAATCCAGTCCTGCAGAAATATACATTTGATCAGGGTGTTTGTGTGTATATAACGGGGAGGATGAGGGTGTGTGAGGGGGAAGCGCCACCCAACCTTAAGAGGAGATAAAAGGGGAGCCAAATGGGGACCTCTTTCATCAATGTCACCCAGAGCAATTGTGGTTGCTCCGGGCTGTTAGTATCATAACTCACTACCACGCCAACTGGTAAATTGTTATCTATTATTCATGATTAAGGTTCGGTGCGGAAGAGGAAGAGAGCGTTGGGAAAAAGAGATATGTGTTTGCAGAGATTGCCTCCCCGTCTCTCCAAGCTCAGGAAAATAGGCCAAGTTGATAGCCATCATAACAACCAAATCTGGAAGAAGATTACATGGTAGATAATGGGAGGAATGGAGGCTTTCTGAAAAATATGGGATGAGAAAGCTAATCAAGATGGGCTCTGCGGATGGAGACACACCCACCCCTCGATGAAAGCCAGGAAGAGTTGGAACCAAGGAGGACGGTATATTTTTGGCCAAGCTGTTTGGAGAGTCAGGGAAACGGATTTAGTGTATTCAAATGTATTTAAACTGTATTCAAAACAGTAACTTTCTCAGACTCTGATGGGATGTTTGGCTCTGGAATGGAGCAGAAGACGGTGGTCTGTTTCACATTACAAAATTGCAGCACTTTGATTCCACTGTTGTGGTACCATCCTGTGGAATCCTGGGATTTGTAGTTGGAAGATGCACTAGAACTCACTGGAGGAGAATCTTTAGTACCTTGCAAAACTAAAAATCCCAGGATTCCCTAGGACAGAGTCATGTCCATTAAAGTGAGATCAAGGTGCTAAGTTTGTGTTGTGCAAAAGAGCCCTTTGAATTTGAATCATGCACCAAATCCTAATGCTTTGGGACAGATTCAGGTGTCTCTTCAGATCTGAGTGAAGATATAGAACTCGTCTTGCCTCAGAGGCTTACCTTGCTTCACATTTCCTCAGCTTCTCAAATCAAAGGTTTTGTGGTGTTGGTAGCATGCAAGTGTCTCTGAAACTCTCCCTGATTGCTGTGAGCTATGATCAAACCGTGCTGCTGATATTATCTCCTCTATTCCAGCCAATTCTCTCGATTGCATCTTGCAAATGTTTTATGCCTCGATTATGTAGCTGTAGAGTTCTGACTGCAGATGGGTGTAATCTACTTTTCCATTTCGTCTCACCACGAACTTGAGCAGCTGGCAAAGGCCCGCCAAAGCACAAAAGCATCCTCAGCCATGTTCCTTTTCATTCTATTTGGAGGATCGTTCAGAAGGGGAAGCCCTCACTTGCCCTCACCCACCATCACTTGCCCTTTTAAATGTGCCACCCATTCTGTCACCTCATTCCCATTAGGTTCTCCTGGGCACTCCAGGCCCAGCTGGCTGAGACAAAATCTGCTTTGTACCTTGTGCGTGACAATAATATGCAAAGTTAGGAAATCTGGAAACTAGCTCCCGTGTTTTCTGCTATCTCCTACTCACAACCACTTTTGTCTCTTTAGTCACAGACAAAGAAAGAAGAACTCATAGAAGTCATCCCCCTTCCCCTTGGCTGGGGAACCTGCTTTATGCCAAGCCAGACTATTTGTCCACAAGCCCTGGGTGGTTTGCTCTTGACTAGCAGCAGCTATCTGAGTTCTTTGCCAAAAAAGGGTCCTTTCCATCCGCATGCCACCTTGCACTTTTAAAACTGGAACCCTTTCACACTGCATAGTTGTAGCTGCTTGATTCCTCTTGAATTGCTATGGCTGAATCCCAGGGACGCAGTTCTGGGGAGGCAGTACTGATCTCAAAGAAGAAAATAAATACCTCCTGAAATGACAGACCTCAAGGTTCCCTAGGATGGAACCACAGCAATTACCTTGGGCCATTTCCACACTACTCTATTATGGTGCTATTATTCCCCTTGCAACATCCTGTGGAATTCTGGGGCTTGTAGTTTCCTGAGACCAGTTCCCTCCCTAAAGTGGCAACCCCGGTTGGGTCAGAGGGTTAGAAAGGACCAGCAATGTGGTGAAATTTTCCCCCATGATTCCAATGTGTTGGGGAAGTATTTGGGGGCAACATTTGGGGTGGGAAAGAATGATTGGGCATTGCTATAATGAAAGCATATTGGTGCATGGGGGTGCTAGCAATTCAGACTGGGTAAAATGTATTCTGTTGTTGTTTTGCCTTCTTACATTTGCCAACACAAAGCCTGCAATCACGAATTACACAAATGTAATTTCACGTCTGAAATTACAAGGGCTTCCACCTCCCCTCTATTGAAATCCCAATCTGTGTTGTGTTGCAACTCATCCAAAAGGCATTTTAAACTTAGTTAAGATTTTTGGAATGAAGATGTTTATTACCAACCCGCCTCGGTTCTTTCTGTGTTAGAATACATTGCTTTGACCCTCTTGGCTCTCCATGGGACTTGAAGATGTTGCCAACCGTTGCTAGGGAAACTGAGTCTTTCAACTCTGGGTGTGCGTGCGTGTGTGTGTGTGTGTGTGTTGAGGGGGGGACAGAGACTACATAAGAGCTTAGCTGCATGAAGGAAGAGATGTCATTTTGGGGGATGCGTTTCTTTGCAAATGGTAAACACAAGCGAGATTTGGCATAATGGATCTTGATAGGAACCTTTATGGAGCAATAAAGGTAGTCAAGGACTTGGCATCCCCCTTAGTCAAACCAAAAAGGGGGGCTTCGCCTGCAAACTTTATCTCCCTCTCCATAAAGGAGGCGTTTTCTGCACAGTGTGCGGCTGACAGCCTGCAGCCAGGGTGGAAGCGATCCGTCTCTCCCCACTCGGTTTTCCTTGTCTCTGAGATGCGCTGGATGTTGCATCGTCCCTAATGAGATTTAATGAAAAGGGCAAAATGAATGCAAATGACTTCCACTCCGCATGTTCCAAGAGGATTAGAATATTATTAAATATTGAAACAATATGTACACAAAGGAATTTGAGATGGCTACAAGGCTTGATTGGGTGGCTCATTAGGGTTGAGTCAAGCCATTTCAGAACCAGGGTTCCTCTATTACTATCATTAATATTTTTGTTTTCATCATCATCGTCCCACAGTGCAAAGACATTGCTATTGTTAGTCCTATCTAAAGTAGACCCATTGAATCAATGAGACTTAGCTGTGTGTTGACTCACTATTCAACGGTGGATTCAGTGAGTCTACTCTAGTTGGAACCCACAAAAGGGTTTAATTCTACCTTCGTGAGGAGTAAGAGGGAATTAAGAGAGAATGAGTTTGAAAAAAAAGCACCATTTATACCAGCTCTGCTGTGTCTTCCTCCCACTCCCTAGTTATCACAATAAATTAACACTCCTTTTTGTAATGATTATGACAGTGGCCTTTGGAGTCATTTGAATTTTGCACTCCTTATTTGCTTCCCTCCCTGCTCCATGCTCTTAGATGCCTCTGCATGACTTCTTTGCATACCATGCAATTTTGCTAATTAGACCCATCTCGTTGGGTGGGTTGGGACCCGTCCTTGCTGACTGGCCTTTCCAAAATTGCTCCCTCCTGATGAAGCTTGGCAGTGAGAAGAGAAGCCTTGAGGCTTTCCTGGTTTCCTCTGGCCTGCAAACAGTTGGGGGCAGCCATTCCTGGTGGCTTCTGTGCTGGAGATACCACACGTGTCCCAGGTTTTGCCTCAAGTCTCAAGCCTCCAAAGAAGGAGACTCAACCACACTCCAAGGCAGCATATTCCACTGTGGAACTGCTCTTGCAATAAAGAATGTAAGAATACTCTTACTTTCTGCCCCATGTTTAGGTGGAATCTCTTTTTCTGCAGTTTAAATCCATTGTTCTGAGACCTAGTACCTGGATCAGCAGAAAACAACCTTACTCCATCTTCAAAATGACAACCTTTCAAATATTTAAACATGGCTATAATGTCCAGTCTTAACTTCCTCATCTCCAGGCTGCGTATACCCATATCCCTAACCTACCTCTGTTAGGGCTTCGTGGTTTCCAGGCCTTTTTACCAATTTGATTGCCCTCCTCTGCACACATTCCAGTCACCCCCAGATTATAGCACTGGTCTCATCCACCCCACAGCAAGCCAATTTTTCCCCTTCTGCCGTCCCTCTCAAAATGAATACAGCAAGTGACATGGAGTCATTTCCTGTCACCATTTTGAGAGGGACTTCAGAAGGAAATAGATATTTATGGGGGCAGTATGGGTTTGGGAGTGCTTGTGGGGATGGGGTGTGAATATGTTCACCTATCAAACATTTTTATGGGGGGGGGTTAAGGCAAACATTCCCTGAAAAATCACACCAGTGGGTTTTTTTTAAGAGTTGGGGGAGGATGGTTGTATTTGCAGTATTGGTGGGACTTCAGGGGTCACAAACGTGAGGTCCAGGAGCCACACTCTGCTCTAGCTTGCCCGCTTGCCCACCCCTGCCTTATTGGAACAGGACAACCTGGGGGCAGTTTGGGGAGGGGTGGGGTGAACAGAGGGGTGACCTGGCTTCTATTGGTGTGAACTAACTGACCAAATCTTTGACTTTACTCTTTAAGCGATGATGAGACTGTCTCTCGGTAATATGCAGAAGAGTTGATTATTGAAAGGTCTTTATAGGAGGCAGACAATTAGGCTGGGAAGTTGATAGAAAAAGCCACAGGGGAGACAGAAACTCATTTACATGGGCCAGCTTATGCCTTATTAGCAATTTGTTATAGTAAATGAAGCTGTTTCTGAATTTCTTTTAAAACAAAATTAATTCCCACTGTGTCCAGGAAGATGACGAGGGTGTTGTATTTCTAAACAGCGTCCCCCCTTTTCCCCCAGCGAAGGGTCATGACGAGGAGAGCATTGGCTTTCACAGCCACTGCTTCCCATAGTGAGGTTTCTGGTTATATCTGTAGCTGTGACAGTAATGGAGGGTGGGGTGTGTGTGAGATGCCTTTTTGCACAGGCAAAAAGAAAGTCAAATCAGAAGCTGTATTGCTGGTTTGCATAGGAGGCTGGCCCTGCTAGGGAACTTTGAAATGACATTGCACTTCAGCCTGGTTTGAGGTGCAACCTTCTCTCATTTTCCTATACTTCTATTATATTATTATATATATTATATTATATTATATTATATTATATTATATTATATTATATTCTTCCCCTTTGACTGTGGCCATTTTCGCACTAGACTGTTATAGTGCTATTATTCCACTTTCAACATCCTATGGAATCCTGGGGTTTGCAAATGTTGAAAGTGGAATAATAGCACTATAACAGTCTAGTGAAGAAATGGCCTGTAATAGGAAAATCCTGTTGGTGACGTATATAAGCTTAAGTTGCCCCATGGAAGCAGCCGAGCATTTTTTTCTGATGCAGAAGAACCACATTCAGTGTCCACACTTTTCTGGTCCAACCTTCAAACGCCTTTGCAGGAAATCCACTGCTAAAGCATCCCAAGAGGTTGCCGTCCAACCTCTGTTTAAAAATCTCCAAAAAAAGAAGGCCCATTCTCTTCCAAGGAAGTTTAGTTGAGCGGCTCTGACTGTGAAGGCTTTGTTCCTAAGGTTCAGCCGATATCTCCCTTCTGTATTTCTGTATTTATTTATTTACTTCTCATAGCAATCTGGAAATCAGTCTTTGTATATAAGTGAGCTGGGATTTCTTCTTTCTTCTCTCCTTACTGGCTTTCCATTAACATAAGATTTGTCTCACATCTTTCCAAATCTTAAAACTGAAATGGCAGGCTGATATATCTGCAAAACAACAGCAGTGTCAACACCCAGATATGTAGCTGGAGGATGCCCGAAAGTCTTACATCTGGATTGCAGAAACCAGGCTTTTCTGAATAGTCCCCTAAACAGCTGGAGTAGAGTTGGTTATTTAAAATAGGACATGCACAATTAAACATGAGCTTTGAAGATTTTCTTCCTGCCCCCTCCCTCTTCTTTTTTTAGCTTGAGAAATCCATTTTAAATACTTGGCCCTCATCATCAGTAGTGATATAGCTCAGGGAACCAAATCAAGTGAGCCTTTTACTCAATTTTAAAAAATCATTAATTAGTTTTAGGAGAGAGGGGAAAAAAAGGTGTACAGTCTGTGATCAAACTTCCCTCTATTCCTGAGAGCTTAGCTATCTGTTGTGGATAGACTTTTCTTTTTTTTTTACAAAATAAATTGCCTGAAAGCTTCAAGCAGGAGATGGGTGGGGAAAAAAAGTCTAGGAATCAGATAAAAAGAAACAATGAACAGTAAAATTATTTGGGTGGCACATTGCCTGGGTCAAATTGAGGTGCTATGAATAGAGGTATGGTGGCCTTCTGCAGATTTTGGTGTTTTTGAGAAGAAATGTGTAGCCCTAAACACAATGACTAATTGAATAGACCTATGGAATCAATCACTGAATGGTAAACCAAAACTTAGGTCAATCCCATTGACTCAATGGGTCTATTCTAGATGGAACTAGTAACTGGATTTGGACAGAGATGGAATCATGCAGCCTTCTAGAGTCCCAGCAGTTCTAGCCACTACAGCTAAGAATGAGAAATGCTTGGAATTGCAGCACAAAATTTGGAAGATCACATGATTCCCCATCCTCTTCCCAGGGCTTGTCATGAACAACAATTGCTAATTGTGGTTGTGGCTGCCTTGAAGGGAGGTGCTCTCTCCTTCTTTTGGGGGAGTGTCTTTAAATGAAGTTAGATGAGCATTTTGCAGGAGTGCATTAGTTGTGTATTTCTGCATGGCAGGATATTGGAGTAGATGGCCCTTGCAGCCTCTCCGAACTCTAAGTTTCTAAGATTCTATCATTCTCTCTATTCCACCGATGAACAGCTCTTACCATCAGTAAGCTCTTTGTAATGTTCAATGGGAAGCTTTTTTCTTATCATTTGCTTTAGGTCCTGTTCTCTGGAGTACCAGAAAACAAGGTGACTCTGGCCTCTATTCTCTTGTTGTGTGTCTTCAAGTTGTTCCTGTCTTCTGGCGACCCTAAGATGACCCTCTCATAGGGTCTTCCTGGTTGTCTATCAACTCCTTAATTTCTCAAGTGACATAGACAAGAACTGTGTTGGCTTTTCTCTCTCTCTCTCCCTCTGTGTATGTTGCATCACACTGCTGGCTGTAGTCTACTATTCCCCTTAGATCCTCTTTGCTCATGTGGCTGTCAAGCCAGGTATCAGCCATGCTGTATTTGTTCATCTGTCTTTTCCTGTCTAAAGGTATTTTCTTATATTGCTAAAAAAAACCCAAAGTGTCCTTTAACAATAAACAGATAACAGGTTGGTTTTTCCAGGCTAGATTTGACCACATGAGTCCCTACTGAAATAACACTGACTGTCCCTGTTCCTGTAAGGACGATCAGTTTATAAGCTTACTCCTAAGATCGATCACTGTTTGTCTCCCCCGCCTATCAAATGAAGTAGGGGAGATACAACTTTAGCAGATGCTGCATTATCCCATGCTCTCTCCTTTTGAAGAAAAGTCTCCTCTATGCACAAAGGGAGCATGTGCGGAGTGCCTGCAGGAAAGTGGCTGAGATCAAACAGTTTTCAAAGACCGGGATTCGCTGGAGGTGTTCATTGGTAGACTCCCATGGAGCAAAATGGAACCATGCTGGTTTTGTTCCAGCTGTGACGCTCATTTAAAGGCAGTTTGTATTTTTTAAAAAACATCTTAGAACACGACACCAACCATCAATGTAACACAATGAGTTGGTTTCAAGAGTCTGTGTAGCTTGGATGGCCATTTAAAGCTGAACTATGTAGGTATGTGTCTTCTTGGTTTAAACAAACACACACAGAGCTCTGTAGCCTTGTAAAAAGAGAGGTTAAAGGAGAACAAAACAGTGGCAGGGTTACCAAGGGTGTGCAGCAAAGTACAATAAAGCCCCTCTCACAATTACTTATTAGCAGTGGTGGCAAGCAGATTCCCCATCAATGGGATATGACATCTGCTCTGAACTTTAAAGGAGCTCTCCAATGCTCTGAACCCTATCCTCCAAGTAGATTCAGCACCTTTAAAGTTCAGCCTAAAGCCCAGGATCAGCTCGCCATTGAATGAACATGGAAACCATGAGCTTCCACAGTCTGTGAACACATACAATGGCTTCGATCCAGGAGGAAGAGGAGGAGGAGGAGATCTTCTTAACATATGGAGATTCATGGATGAAGATTTTCCAATTCCATGCTCCTCAGGAAGGACAACGGAACCCCCACAAATGCATTCTTTTGGCAGTGGTAGGGTGGTAAAACAGAAAAAGATAGAGTTAAAAATACCTTTCTGAAGTTAACTCAAGATCCACACCAATAAATATTTTTCCTAAAGCATTAAAGTTATTCCACAAAGTTATTCCTCTGTGGAATAATTGTAAAGAGCCAAGGTTGTTACCAATTTCAATCAAGACAGAGCAGGGCAAAGGATTTTCTTTCTTCCAGTGTCTTGCCTGTGGACTCCTTCACTCAGAGAACAGGGTTATAAAGCTGAAATTACATGGACCTGACCTTTCTAGGAAATCTCAGTTTGATGGTAGACCCTGGGGTACAGGCTCCAAGTGAGACGGCACAATCACAGACTATTAGAAAATGGAGCTTTTTGTTTCCTCCTGGGTCTCATTCAGACGCTGGAAAAATTGCTTTCTGGATTACAGTTCCCAGCCAGTATGTGTTATTTCTGAAGTTATAGTCCAAAAAGTAGCTTTTCCAGGTTCTGGTTCCATTCTGCATATGAAAATATTAGTGCTGATCTTCAGCTGGGGAGAGGTGTTCAGATCCAGTCCTGTTGCTCTTCCATTGCCTAAAACTAGCAGTGCCTCTTTCACAGCATGGATGGGGTAGGTGGGATGTCCACCATACATTTAGGGCTTATAAGAGTGACTTTGGACTCCTGTGGGGGGGAATCGTTGGGTGCTCCTCTCTAGCACTTCACTTGCAGCAGTCCTGCATGGGGCCATTGGTGTGTTTTGTGGGTTGGGTGTCAAATGGAGCAAGCCCTTTTGGGCTGAGGTGGTAGCTTTGGGTCAAGCAACAAAGGGGATCCCGGCTGCTTATGAAGGGGAAGGATCCAAGGAAGGGTCTCGGGAGACCTGTTGTCCAGAGACCCTCCTAGTGGGCATGGCTGCTGCATTCCCAAGCAAGGCAGGCAGGTGTATGGGGCAGGAGGAGAGGGAGGCAGATGTTTGGTGTATTGGGGGGCAGGGGAGGGTCTTTCACACCTGAAGTAGCCTGAAGCCTGGCTCATCTGGAGGGCTTTCTTCCTTAGCTCCTGGGGTCAGGCTGCTTTGCTTTGTGGCTTCTGGAGAAACTTTTGAGGAGTCTGTCTTTCTTTGCTGGCTCTCCTGCAGGCAGTTTTCATAGAATCCTAGAACTCTAGAGTTGGAAGAGACCCCAAGGCCACCCAGTCGAACCCCAGTCTCCCATACAGGAATACCCAGTCAAAGCATTTCCAACAGATGGCCATCCAGTCTTTGTTTAAAAACCTCCAAAGGAGACTCCACCACACACCACTGACCCACGAATAAATTGACTCAGGGTTTTTGGGTCAATCTTTTTTACTAAATTGTTAAGATTTATACATGAGTGTTTACAGTACTTCCATCATAGCTAAATTCTCCTTTTCTGAGCATGCCAGTTCCTGGGCCAATTGCTATTTCTCTCCTAAAGAAGAGTGGACTAGCAGGGAGCAATCTGCCCCAGAAATCAATTAATTGCTAATTTCAACACAGTGTGTTTTTTTAAAAAAATTTTTTAAAAAAGGTTATTTCAATCAGTTTCCAGTAATTTTGGGAGCTATTAGCTGACCAGGGCATGATATAATTATACATACAACATATTAACAGCCTGGCATATAAATCTCTTCTCTCTTAATGAGCAGTAAAGCTGGTATGCAGCTTTGAAAAAGTGAGTTTCGAGTGATTGTCATGGTTTCATTGGCTAATTGATTAATGTAGAGTTAGCCTTGGAGAGTCACATAACATCCTAATAAAAGTGTCGGAATTTCTGGAGCGCATGTTGAAGCAGTCTGCATAGATCTGGGCAAGAGGAAAGGGGTGCCAGCTTGCAAGAGTGGCCTGGTGAATTGATGAAGCTGGTGTTATATCTCAGTGGCTGAAAGGGGGGGGGGGGCAAAAAAGCCAAGGGAAGGAGCTCAAGACAATACAGGCATTCCTCTGAAAAAGAAGGTCCTTTTTTACAAGGTCTTTAATGCCCGACCAGCCTCCCCTTTCCTTCTGATCCCCTACCTAGCTGGAAGTTTTTAGCAGCTTCAGAATGGAGGACAGCTAGGCAGAGTTTTGGTGTCAGGTAGCTGCCATGTGTCTGCTGTGTCTGCGGAAATCAATTCAATAAATCTTTGATCTGAGAAAGAATTCTGCTCTCGCCAATCCAACCGTAGCTGTGTGCCCCTGCCTACGGCAGACAAGGTAAGCAGCAGCTGTCACCAGAATCCAGAACCCATGTTTGAACAAGAAAACAAAAAGAAAAAAGGGAGACCAGCCTGCATCTCCAAGTACACCGAGCATGCTGAAAAAACAGACCGTAGACCTGATTGTTTGGCCAACATATAAAAAGTAGAGGCTGAGACGGAAGCCTCCAAAGGGTCTCAAGAAGTTTCAGGATGTTTTTCCCCCCTTTATTTATGCAAGGATTACCTAACATGATTATTTCATTTCCATGTTGCTAGTTTCAAACTACAATTTCCAGAATCTCTTCAGAGTGGCTGGAGGGTTCTGGGAGTTCTAGTCCCCCAAAGCAACATTTGCAAGCTCTGACTGACGGAGAGCCTGACTTGATTCTCATCCAATTGGAAGAGCGTTGCAACTTCTGTTCTGAGACCCCGTAAACTTGGCAACTCCCTACACACACACAGACACAGACACACACACACAGAGACACACAAACAATGGCACTTAACTTCCTGGAGTCCTTGTCGATACTAATGCCATGTAATCAGCCGGTGTCTCAGGGGCAAGTGCTTTTACTCCAGCTACCTGCTGTGCCGAGGCACTTCTCATCCTGTTTCCCACCTGTTGGGCTCTTTCTGACCTCTCCTTCTACCATGCACTCCTAAGCACAGCCTGTTAGAGAGCCCACTCCATTATCTGAAGGAGGTTCTGTGTTGCCACGTTCTCGCACAGCAGCTTTACAGGGAAGGGTGGGAAAGCATATTGTGCGCCTGTGTTTGGGCAGCAGAAAGGGGAGATAAAAAGTGTGGGGTGGGGAGAAGGCTCTTCCCAGTATTTTCACAGGGCGAAAGGAGAAGGATGCTTAATAGATTGTAGAAAGGGAGCACCTTCCTCTCTAGGAGGTGGGGAAGGAGTTCAGTTTTCAGTCTTAAGCCCCATGAAGAGTTGCACCAGCCCCAACACAGCTACAGAGAAACAACCCAACAAAAGTTAACACAGAGGTGGTCAGAAGTTCATTTCTGGTTTTGAAAAATCCCTGTGCTTGAGAGTGGAAGAGAAAACTGGGTGCGTACAGAGCCTGTGCCTTGTTTGTTTGCAATTGATTGATTGATTCCCTGCTTTTCTCCCAGCATGAGATTCAAGGCGGTGTCAGGGAACTGCTTGTGTAGGGGAGCTTGTTGTGTGCCTTGGAGTACCTTTTGACTTACAGGGACCCTAAAGTGAACCTATCACAGGGTTTTCTGGGACTGATCACGTGTGCTTATGCCTACGTAAAACATCAGATTCCAGCCAGCAAAGTATAATGATTTGAGTGTTGGACTCAAACTCTGGTAGGCCAAGATTCGAATCCTTGCTCAGCCTTGGAAACCCACAGGTAAACCTTGGACAGGTCACACTCTCAGCCTTCAAGGAAAGCTGTGGCAAACCCCCTTTGAGTAAACCTGACCAAGACGACCCCATGTTGGAGTTGACTTGAAGGCATGGAACAACAACAGCCAACCTATTGTCATCCAAAAGTTTCAGGTCACCGAGCCCATCAGACTTTGCAGTCTGACCTATTTGCTGTGGCTGAAGATAGCTGTAGTCCAAAATATTTGGAGGGGAACAACAGGTTGTCAGACCCGATGCACAGTGATGGAACCACCACAACCACTGTCACAAAAAGCAGTGAGAGCAACAGCAGCAAATCTTGTTTAATATAGAATCTGCACTTTTTATTTTTATACTTTCCCCCAAACTGAGGCTAAAAAGGATTATTTAGTGATTTGGAATGCAATTTCGGTGACTCAGAAAGCAAAGCTCTCTTTTCAAAGTTTTTCTTTTCTGCTATGCCTTGTTGCTCCTGATGCAAATCAGCCCTCCTTGCCTTTTAAATTAAAACATGTGTAGGTACACACACACACACGGACCCTAACTAAATGCCAAGGTGTTTCTACATCTCCCTTCCTCTTCCTTTAATCAATGGGTTCAATCCAGCCAGCACAGCTGTTGTGTAACCTCTATTCAAGAAGACCAATGGTAAATTGAAAGGGCTTGTAAGCTGGTTTGTTAAAGCTTATGTAGGTACTTTTAAAAAGTGAAGGAGCAGGGGAGGGAGACTAGAACATCAAAAATCCAATTTTGCTTTCAGAGGAATGAAAGCATCAAATGCAAAAAAAAAGAAAAGAAAAAGAAAAAAAAGAAAAAGAAAAAAATCAAACTGCAACATAAATGTCATTACTGTGTCAGCAAACAGGCTTGGTATTGCCCCCTACTCCACCTCCTTCTCTGTTTATTTACCAGGATTTAGATAAGTGAGATCTCAAAGAAGCTCATGTTACCTGGGAATTGAGCAAATCTGGCTGCTTGAAGCTGAAGATTTCACTATCAAAGCACCTATAACAACCCTCCCCCCACTCAAGAAGCTGTCTGGCACCTTGAACCCAATTTCCAGTGCATCCCGTTTGGCAATGGGGTGGAGAAAATGCAGCCTTCAAGTTGCACGTGGCCCTCAAGGCAATTTTTGTGGTCCCAGGCCATTTCCGCACTACACTCTTATAGCATGATTATTCTACTTTCAACATCCTATGGAATCCTGGGGTTTGCAGTTTCGGGTAGGGCTGGCTGGCCCCTCCTGAAACTGCAAAGCCCAGGATTCCATAGGATGTTGAGAGTGGAATAATCGGCAGAAATGGCCCCAGACCGCATGCTTAGATATCCATGAACTGCTCTTACTCTGTCCCTTGTCCAAAAAGAGGAGTGTGTGAATCACCTCTCTTGAAGAAATGGCAATTCACCTTTAAAATAAGTGGTTTAAGTTATGCCACCTTGATTGCCCCCCTCAAGGCCACTGGAAAGATAAGCAGAGGAGGGACGTTGTATTATCTCCAACACCCTGGAGGGTCTTTGGTGGGCAAAGTGCAGCCCACAGGCCACACATGGCCATCCAAAGAGGTTTTCATGGACCTCGGAGCCCACAAGTGGCATTGTTTAATTGTTTTTTGTTCCCCAATGCCCTCTAGGATGAATGGGGGCATATTTTTGCTGTATTTTGGAGCCTCCCAAGCAATTTCAAACCCAGAAAAGGCCTTTGTTAAAAACTGTTAATAAAGCGGAAGTGAAAGTTTTGAAAAGGGGATTCTCATGGGCCTAAAATGGTTGGGGTGTGTGTTCTAAGAACAGCACTAAAATGCTCCTCACAGTCTTTGCATTTGATTGTACAAAATATTTCTGGGCTTTTTCTATTTGTGGTAGGGAGAGTGTCCCCCCAGTGTCTCCAGGAGGCTAGTTCCCTAGCTTCCCAGAGTTGCTCACCTCTGATGTAGACAATTGCTGGATCAAGGGCCTCACTAAGAGAGAGGCACTTTCTGTGCCCAAATGCTTTCACAGAGGGCATGTAGCTCATGGGAAGAGAGAGCACCTAAAGTTTCCAAGTCTAGTCCCTGATACCTCCCAGTCAAGTTAGGAAAAACTCCTATCTCAGATCTCAGAGAGGTCCTACCAGTTGATAGTCCACAGAGAACACTGGGTTGGCTGGTCCAGTGGTCTGAATCAACCTAAAGAAGCTTTCTGTGTTCCCAAGCTGATGAAGTTCCTCAGAGATTCTGAAAGCCCAAGTAAGTGCTAAACATGAGCGAAAAACAGAGGCATAATCTGTCCAACAGCTGTCCCGAGAGAGTCCCTTGGCTGTTCCTATTAATAGCTTCCCACATCTGCCAAAGAAAAGAAAGTCCCACACAGACACACAACATTTTGCCCTTGGAGGATTTAGATACTGTAAACATGAGATGATCCTTGTTCCTTCTGAAGTTTATATGAAATTCACCCACCCAAAACCGCAGAGTATTTTTACTCCCTTCTGCATCTTCAAATCTCAATCTCTCCCCCCTGCTGCTCATCAGACCGTTTCTTTTGCAATCTGGTTCAGGGAGGTTGTGTGGTCCAGCCGTTGGGGACTGTCAGAGGAGCGGTCAGTAAGACAGCAGCTGGCAAATGTCTGGGGTGGTAATTTTTGTGCATGCTTTCAACTGGATGAATCCATTCCTATTTTGAGGTGCTTTCGGTAAATGTTTCCTCTTCTTCTTTTCATAGTACAGTTCCTGATCTTGACACTCAAGGAACTGCAAGCTTGATATTACAATATACAACTGGGATTGGGGAATCATATGCATGAGGAAACTTAGGTGTATGTACAACACGAAAAGGATTCCCTCCCTTATTTTTGTCCATTGAGGATGCTTCAGTGCCCTCCTCCCTTTGGAAAATTTTCCATGGAGAGATCAAAGATATCTGGAAGATGCAAGGATGATCAAAGCGGCACCAGGAATTCTGGCTTGTTCTGATGGGCTGCAGATACCCATATATCTCCTGCCCTGTCTAGTGTCTGGCAACAGCAGCACAGCCAACAGACAGTGGGCTGGCCAGCAGCCATTCTGAATGGCCAAATGCCAAGAGATAAGCAAGAGCCAGAAAACCTGCAAGTACAATATAAACATTGGCATTGGACATTTTCCCAGAAGAAAGAAAGAATGAGAGAAAGAACAAAAGAAAGAAAGGAGAAAAGTTATAACTGATGAGCTTGCAAAAAGTAGGATTGGATGATCACACAATCTCAGCTGAAAGGGAGAACTTGGATCTTTGGCAGTGATTGCCTGCTCTGATCTTGATGTCATCAAGAAACATTATAGGATGGCCGCATGTCCTCTTTTGGAGGGAAGAGTCCTCAGTTTAAAAGTCTGCCAAAGCACAAACCCTCTTTTTGAAATAAGCTTCATCTAGGGTGGTTCAATTTCATGCCTGGTTCAAAGCTGCATGCATTTCACCTGATCCCCAAGTGATTCAGTTTGAATTCCTAATTTTGCACCCATGCAACTTCTGTCATTTCACCCAGGAGGAGAGAATTCGTGAAGGTCTTCACTCTTGAATGTCATAACAAAATCAGTAAAGATTTACACCCCTACCCCAGAGTGTCCCAGGAGAACAACATCAACCCTTCATTTGCTTAGTCCTCTGTTTCAAAATAAGGGAGAACTGATCCTCCAGAGGGTGCAATTGTGCTCTAAAGCAAGGTGTGAGACCCACACCTTGCTTTCATAGGAAAAGAAGAGGAAGATCCAGATTTTCGAAACTCGAAATTAATGGGTTGGTTTTTTCTTCTCCCCAAAGAAAATGACCTTCTAGTTAGCTGCTGCTTCATCTGGAGGGACCAACATGACCTCTGGAGGATTTTGCATTTAGAAAAATGGCTCCCAGTCTCTCTCTCTCTCTTTCTCTCCTTTTTTAAAAAAGATTTTCTCCCTAAAATACATTAATAATTACAGAGAGTTATGGAACTGCAGAAGAGTAAAGAGGAAAAAAAAGAAAAGAAAAAAGGAGAAGAGAAAAAGAAAATAAGAAAAAAGAAAGAAAAAAAGAGATTTCTGATCTTCCTTTTAATGGTTATATATGCATATTGTTATTCTTACCTCACTCTCTAATATTACAATAAATTCCCTTCTTTTGATAACCTACTCTTTCTGATCACCAAAACCATATATTACAAGGTCATTTTCCTTCCTTCCTTCCTTCCTTCCTTCCTTCCTTCCTTCCTTCCTTCCTTCCTTCCTTCCTTCCTTCCTTCCAGTCAATAACCTGACTAGTCACTAACAACCTTCCTCTAATCAGACAGGATAATTTATCCATTTCTGCTAAATCTGTTAGTTTCAGCAACCATTCTTCCATAGTGGGTAGTGCTGAGTTCCTCCATCTTTGTGCATACAACAATCTTGCATACAACAATCTTGTAGTCATGGACTGAAGCAATCTTCCATAGCTCCTTTCCTGAACTCCGATAGGCTGCCCATCCCTGCAGTAGAGCTGTATAGGATGTGCTCAGATCCTAACACCAACAGTGTGTAAAGCTCCGCTGGTGTACTTACTCGGAGAGAGGAGATGGGTAGCTGTGTAGCTGATAGCTTGCCACCATCGCAGGCATGTTCTGTGGTTGCTCCAATCGTGGCATGGGGAAACAGCTTGCATAAGGGAGTGTCTGATGCCTCCCTTGGCAAGTCACTAAAGAGGAGTTACTCCAGTGTGATGCTTCAAGAGGTGTCCAGTTTTGGCTCTCTGCTTCTTCCCAGCTTTCATCATGAGACTATCACTAAACCTGCCATTCTGGGTACAATTTTGCAACATCTCCCCTTCAATATTCACTCTTCAGCCAGGTCCCAATATCTGATGGTGGGCTTAGCTTGTGGCATGTGCTGTGCTTTTCTTGTCTACATGTTTGAGCCAACCATTTTCCTTTTCATTGAAAGCCCTAAGCCCACCTTATAAGCTTGGTAGATCCTGAAGACAGGAGCCCTACAACATTCTTCTCTATTTAGGGGTGGCTCTCCTGACAGATCAGAAACACACACAGATGCTCCCAGTGTGTAGTTGACTATTAGACAATTACAGAGGCAGAGCAAGGGGGGATGATTTGTTGAACAGAAGCACTCCACTCCACCTGACGCCATTGGTTAATGAGTACCTTTCAGAGTACTGTTCAAATGGGAGACATACAAATTGTGCTTAGGAGGTGAGCTTTACTCTGGTATTAGTCAGACAGTTCTAGGCAGGTAATTACAGCATAGATGTTTACCTTGTTTTCCCCACTCTCAAAGATCAATGTGTTAAGGTGGGGAGGGGAAGGGAAGAGGACGTGTTATAGGAGTAAAAACAGTGCTCCATGTTGAGTTTCTTCCACCTGCTTCTTTAGCTTCATGGGTTGTGTGACAAAGAGGGGGGAAACCAGACCTTCAGAGTTAGGCTATGTAATAGTTTTAGGTGAGTTTACTCCGTTTTGTGAATGCAAGACTTGAGCCTGAATCCTGTGGATTAGTCCCAGCTTGAGTAGACCCATCGGATCTATTGCTGAATGGTGAGTCAATGCTTACATAAATTCCATTGACTTAACCGCTCTGCTCTAGATGGGTCTAACATCTAGGTCATTCGTCCCATGTATTGCTCTTAGGCCATTTCTGCACTAGCCTGTTATAGCACGATGATTCCACTTTCAACGTCCTCTGCAATCCTGGGGTTTGCAGTTTCGGGAGGGGCCAGTCAGCCCCTCCCGAAACTGCAAACCCCTGGATTCCAGAGGATGTTGAAAGTGGAATCATCACACTATAACATGCTAGTGCGGAAATGGCCTTAGAGGTTGTGTCATTGAACTCATCAAGGCTCATGTCTGTGTAGATATGTTTAGAACTGCATTGTTAATGCAATGGCTGGGGATTCTGGAATTTATAGCCCAAAAAAGATAACCGTTCTAAGCTCTGTAAACAGTTTCAGCAGATGATGCTGAACTTTAGTGTTATGAAACTAAGCCAGGAAAAAAAATCTCTCTATCTATTATTCCCACGGGATTGTCTAAGTCTCCAACAAACTTAATGAGAGTACCTCCTTTAAATTTTAAAAAATGGCTGTGATTGCTTTAGTATGTTCTTGTGAACAGTGCCCTTTGTCTTTGGTCCCCCAACATCAGTGCCTTTTGAGATTCTACAGTGTCCTTCATGTCGAAAAATATACATGGGTGCACAAAAACCACAGTGCCTATCTCCAATGTCGTCAATTGCACCACAGGTATAGGTCCACCTCCAGTTCTTAATCTCAAGCAGAGTAAACTCAGTGAACCAATGAGAATCTGTGATTAATTTGGCATGTCAACCTTTGTACAATTTCCATTGCTACAAGGGGTTTACTCTCGCTGGGAGTAAAGCTTTAAGTCAAACCCTTATGTAAGTGACATTGATTCAGTAGGTCAATTCTAGCTGGAGCTAATAATTGGATTTGTGCCACAGATCAATATTTGTATCTATAAAACACCGTATCAGCTGTTTTCTTTCCAGTCCTAATGATATCTGAGAGGCAGGGTGGTATAATGTTTTGATTTCTGGACTGGGATTCTGGGGATCAGAGTTCAAATTTGGGTACTCAGCCATGAAAACCCAGTGAGTGTGACCTTGGGCGGGTCACACTCTCTCAGCCTCAGAGGAAAACTCCTTTGAATAAATCTTGCCAAAGAACCCCTGGAATAGGATTGCCATAAGCTGGAATCCGCTTGAAAGTGCATAACACAAAAATGAGTGGAATTGTTTGCCTCTTTCACCGCTGCCCCCCTGCTTTGCTTACCCTGGGCTGACATTTTCAGCGAGCTGCCCATTTTGGCTGCATGATCCCCCATAGGTCAGCGCTTGTGAAGATCCCATTGTATGTGCTGGACATCCCCGGCTAAAACACTTACATGGAGATTAATCAAAGAACAGCAGCTTCTGGCTAAGCTGATGCACTTCTGACCCTTTTCAGATGTGAGCAAACAACTCTGCACCCTTGATCTAATGGAGCCTTATCTGTAATGGGCTCTTATCTGCTGAGTGATTGTCGAATCCCTTTGCCAAACTCTCTTGGATCCAGGTTTAATGAGGTCTCGCTGTTGCACAGGGGAGTCTGGGTGGGTTAATTCAGAATGGAAAGCGGGAAAGGGAGGTGTTGCCCTTAATATGACAAGGATATCTGGAAGGTAATTTGGGAAACCATGATAACCCATGAGGAAACAGGGTTGCTTCGAAGAAAGGGCTTTTGGCCACGAACTTGGAATGTCTGTCTGAGGCCCGGTGGAATGTCTCCCTTTTCTCTCCCCCAGGAGAGTTCAGAAGTTCAGTTTAGTGCTTTCCAACATGTTTATCACAATCTACCTCAGCTCCCTTGCTTGGGTTATTATTCAGTCGCTCAGACTTTTATTGCTCCTGGCCAAAAGGCCTCGATAAGGATTCAAACATGCTCCAAAGTACATGATACCAAAAGTCACATTTGCAAATACAGTTGCGAGAAATGATATGGCTAGAGAAGACAGTAAATAAAATCTAGATTCCAATTCTTTTCTTTTTTTAAAAAAATCCAAACAAACCAAAAGCGTGCCACAGAATAAAGGAGAAAAGAGAACAATGACATTATCACAAAATCAGAAAACCACCATCGCACTTCAAAGCCATCTCTAACTGGGAGTTTTCACGCACGCTTCCTGCAGGCAATGCAAAAAGAGAGACTCTTACAAGGCCCTATAAAATTCAACATCAGACTGTAGATAACCTATTTTTTCCAGAATTGTTTTTGAACACAATCTCTCCCCCCGCCAAAAAAACAACAACAACCCAGTAGCTGAAAACTTAAGATGAGGTACCAGGCTCTGAACTACTTTTAAGACCCCACCTTCATGGTTACAGTACAAAAGTCACAGCACAAAAGGGGAGGGAGATAAAAAATAAAATAAAACCAGTTATAAGTTTTCCACATTTCAACATAGCTACAGAAATCAGAGGGGACTCATCACCCTGAAGGCATCAGATCCCAACTGAATGTGGAAGCTAAGCAGGGTCAGCCCTGGCTAGTACTTGGATAGGATTCCACCAGTCAGGTGCAGTAGGCTATATTTCAGAGGAAGGAACTGGCAAAACCACCTCTGAGTATCCCTTGCCTAACAAAACCCTGTGAAATTCATGGAGTCAGCACAAGTCAACAGCTGACTTGAAGGCCCAGATTTGTTGTTGTTAACTATCAGGCCATTTCCGCACTAGACAGTTATAGTGCTATGATTCCACTTTCAACATCCTATGGCATCCTGGGGTTTGCAGTTTCAGGAGGGGCCGGTCAAGTCAACTTTGATATATAGTGACTCTCTGAACGAGAGAGTCCAAATCACTCTATCCTGAACCAGCTTGCTCAACTCTTGCAGATTCAAGGCCATTTCCACACCACACTATTATAGTGCTATTATTCCACTTTCACGTCCTATGGAATCCTGGAGTTTGTAGTTTAGGGAGGGGCATTTAGAATTCTCAGCCAGAGAGCTCTTTGGCCTCAGTAAACCACAACCCCCAGAATCCCACAGGATGTTGAAAGTGGAATAAGAGCACTAGGGCGGAAAGGCCCTGGGGATGTGACTTCCTTAATTGAGTCTATTCATCTGTAATGTGGACTTCCTTGCCTAGGAAAACACAGTGAAATTCATGGGATCACTGTAAGCTGACAGGTGACCTCAGGCACATACACACACATAAATCAGCTGGGATGGATAGAGTTGAAAGGGAGGAGGAAGCCAACGGTCTCTCATCAGAGGTGACCCCCCCCAACTTCCCTCTTCTTCTCTGAAGTATTCATGATCGCAATGCCATTAAGACTCTTTTAATTTTGTGAAGGGGTGGTCCAACTTTCTTTGGCTCATTCACGCACAGTACATCTTCTATACTTCACATTTGTGGTTTATAATTTTCATTTCATTACCTGCTCTATCTGAATAGCCGATCTCTAGACTCTGTTTTACTAATTCACGCCGTGAAAGGTTTGCCTATCTGGGCTCTGTAGGGTGTACTATCGCTCCTATTACTCGAGCCATGACAAAAGGCTTTTAATAATCTTTAATAGCTGCAGCCAGCCATCAACGGGTGCTCTTGTCATACAAATTGCTTGACTCTCGGCTCTTTATGGCAGCTCCCACATGGGTTTCTTTCTGTCTTGCTGTCCCTTCTTGGATCTTTGTCATGAAGCTGAACAAATTAATGGTCTGCATTCCTTCCAGGGATGTGCTTTTGCATGTAAAAAAAAAAAAAAGCATTTGCTTCAAACAGGCCTGATCCCTGCTCTAAAACCTGACAGCTTTTTCAACAGTCCCAGGATCATTGAAACTGCTGGCTTGCTGTCTACAATGGATGCTGGAAAAACTTTCATTTGCACTGGATTCTCCCCTGCTTAAGATGAGAGATTTAATTGAGGTGGAAATCATGGAAACCTTCATCAGGAGGTGCCATTGGCGGTGATAGCTAGGGCTTCTGGGACGTGTAATCAAACGACCTAGGGAATGGTTCTGTTAGGGGTGCCAGGTGGGATATGAGATCCAGAAATTTTAACCTTTAACAGATCATGGAGCAGAACAAGGTACCATGAAGCCCCATCAAGTAGAACCATGCTTGTTGTCCCTCCTCACGTCCAGCCCCCAACTTTCAGCTGCAGATACACCCAGCTCCTACTTTGCTGGTAGAGGGTGGAAAAGCACAGGAGACAACTCAGCTCAGGTCTTTTTGCTGGATACACAAAATGGCTGTGAGTGAGGACAGATACCTTTTCCCCATAGGGTCATAGAATCTTAGTTTGAAGTTACCATAAGGGTCATCTAGTCCAGCCCACTGCTATGCAGGAATATACAGCTAAGACAATCCTGAAAGGTATTCATCCAACTTCTATTCAAAGACCCATGAAGATGTAGAGTTCACCACCTTTTGAGACAGTATATTCCACTATTGAACACCTCTTACAGTTAAAAAGTTTAGGTAGCATCTCCTTTCCTGTAATTTGAATCCATGGGTTCGTGTTCTAGTTTCTGGAGCAACAGCTCACTCTATGTTCTACATGACATCCCTTCAGATATTTAAAGATGGCCATCAGGCCATTTTGCCTCTCTAGCTTCCCTTCTCCAAGCTAAACATATTTGGCTTTCCAAACCATTCCTCACAAGGCTTGGTTTCCAGACCTTTGATTGTCTTAGTCATCACTCTCTGGACATGTGCTAGCTTGTCAATATCCTTCTTGAACTGTGGTGTCCAGAACTGGGCACAGTGTTTCAAATGAGGTCTGACCAAAGCACGACAGGGTGGCACTACTACTTCCCTTGATATGGACACTATATTCCTATTGATGCAGCCCAGAACTTCACTGGCTTTTCTGATAGAGCATTTTGATACTTCATCTTATTCCAAGATCTATTAAGGTCTGCTCTATGCATGATTTCCTCAAGAACCAAACCACAGTCAAATTCGCACCATTCATGTTATTTTATACATATATATGTAACATTATAGAACATTATAGAACCAGCAGCTTGTGGATTTCGTATGAATGGTTTGGTGATCTTGCTCTGTGTGATGTCTGAACTTCAAACAATCTGTTCTTTAACCTACTCCTCCCACAAAAATAGGGTTCAGTGACTTTGAAGCTTCTTTAAAGTTTAAACAAAAGCCCAGAACTGGTTCAAGACCCACTGACATGGGAGTTGATTACAAGAAAGCATGACATATATATATAAAAAAAGCATCAACAGCAACTAGCAATAATACCACTGTATTAAAATATCATACAGAGATCTGTCATATTAGGAATAAGTGAAGCAGCTCCAGCAAGGAGCCTATGATTCTGCAGCATAGATGGAAGGGTCTTTCTTAACAGCAGTAGTATCAGAGTCTTTATTAAGGAAGCCAGCTCTTTAAGGTCCTAGTAGGTCCTGCTATCTGCCCAAATAGAGCTCTACATGTGCTTGAATGTTGGCAGAAAACACAGATCTGCTGGGTTTCCATTGCATAAGATATTTCCAGTCTTAGTTTGTCTCCTGTTTGTCAAGGACGAGCATTTACCACATCCGTTTATACTTCATTGTATTTCTTTGTCCTAAAAAAGTCTACTCTTAGCGTTTCGTCTGTGCTTGATGCTGAGTTTCTGGTTGCCACCAGTTCATTCTATACTAGCAGCATCTGCCATATCAAAGAGGCTTCCACCTCCACCTGAGGCAAGCTGTTGCTTTTCAGGGTTGAGCTTCTTCCCAAAAGAGGATGAGTGAGGGACTGTCTTCATCTCCCCATACCCTCCAGAAGGAAGAGTGGAAGAGGTGAAGATGTGAAGTTCTCCTTTCAAGCTAGGTTCCTTTCTTCTCTTTCTGTTCAGCAGCTTGTGCTTCCTGGAAGCAGAGGAGACAAGGCTATGAAAAGAGAATCAGCCTGACTTTCAAGTGCCAACAACCAAGATGCTTCTGGAAAACGCAGTGCTTGAATCATCCATTAATGCTCAACTGCTGTGGATGAGTGGATTTCAAAGCACTTGAGCTGGTGGCAGTGGCGGCGGCATATGTATTCACTGAGGAAAGAGAAGGAAGGATGAGGCAGTAGGCTTCCTTCCCATACATTTGGCCCACAGGAAGGGCTAGTTTTGTCCTGTGCTGGCTAATTAGCGTTGCAACAACATGAGGTCATAGGCCATTCCATTAACACAAGGCACATTTTGCTACAAAATGGATATTGAGATGGTTGGAGGAACCCAGCCTCCTGGCCATTAATCTCCTTTTCTTTTGGGGACTAGAGACAGTTTCATCCTCAACCAGTGAAAATGTCTCTGGAGGGGGAAAAATTGAGTTGCCAGAGTCTCTTAAGAGAACTGATTGTCTGGCTGGAAGGGGGCCGAGGGAAAGCTGGATGTGGAGGTCATCACCTTTGGAAAATCAAATTAATTGTAAGTAGGGTTGGGGAGCTGAGATTGAAGCTCGTTGCCTTTTGAACACAGCTGAGCCAAGGTCTCCGTATGTAAAGCAGTTTGGTGACGTCCGAATTTCCAATTCACACTAGGAAAACAGCTGAGAGATGGGGGGAGCAGGGGAATGGCAGAGGTCATTTTGCTCATTGTGGAGTTTAATAATGCGATTTTTCAAAGCGGCGGAAGAACTCGAAATGGTTTCAAAGTTCATCCTAGCCCAGTGGGTCACAGGGAACTTCAGTTCTTAGAAAATTCTAAAATCCAGAAGGAGGAGAGAAATGGGAACAGCAATTATAAAACAGCAAGCAAAGTCTACCTCAGTGTGATAATTCACCTGACCTACTTTTCCCCAGATAAGTGCACAGGAGATAGTTAAGGGGCTGCGACTGGAGGAACTGTCCCCACGGTAAGACAAATCATGCTCCATTGCATGAGTCTTTGGCAGTGAAAGAACTGGAGCCTCCAGCAAATAGAAATTCCCAGAAACCTGCAAAGGCCAGGTCCAAGAGGACTTTTGTGACTGATGCCTGACTGGACAATATGCACCTTGGGTCTTGGAACATCCTTGCCTTCTTGCTGTTCTGAACTGGATTATTTAGACTCTTGATTGTTCCCTCATTTTGTCTTTGGATCCCCTTCATTCACTTCACCTGAGAATTTTGCACAGTCCCCAACTGCAAATAGTAGTCAAAAACTGCATAGATTTCAAAGACTTTCTCACAGCAGGGAGAAAATTACTCAAATTACTTGTTACTTCCTTCAAGAATGAAACCAGCCAAGAATTGTGTCCTTACTGCAGGAGCCTGACAGTTGTACACAAAGTTTTCCCCCACTCCCAGGTGTTGCATTGGGTTTCCCAAAATGAAAGCCATGAAGAATCAGTCATGCTTTGAAATCGAGGGGAGGAGAGATCCAGCCATGGATATCCAACAGTCTGCCAGGAGAACATTATTGGCTGAGATTCTATATTGTGTCCTATGTTGTATAATTTTGCTCACACTTAGCTACATAGCAGAGGTGCTCCAGAACCCACCTAGAGAATTTCAAAGATACCTATCAGGGCATGTGCAAGAGCACTTGAAGCACATTGGTCTCTACCCATGTGCACGGGCAGTCTTAGCCATTGGCAATGCAATGCAGTCCCTACCCAGTATCCAGATGGGCATTAGGAGCACCTGCCCATTGAGCACCAACCCTGAGATGCAGTGGTCACTCTGCTGAGTCCCTCATGTGGCAACATCATGGCAGCCCCTTGCTGAATGTGGACATTGTGAAACCACTCAGTTCTATTTCCCATCCTGAAATCCAGCTCTTGTCTCTCCAGTGCAACCGTTTTTCAACACAGTAACAGCACAGGGTTCATTCTGAAACTGACACATCTGCATTGATCAGTCATCCTGTTGGAAGCAGAAACTGGGCCCATTTGTTCCCATTCACTCTCAGATGTCACCGGAGTCCAGTCCTTTGTTTCCTGTCCTCCACTCCAGACGTACTCCCTTTCCCCTGTTCTCATTTCTTTTTAAACTTAATAGTGAGATCTTCCCCCATGGTGCTATCTATTTCCTGCAGGTAATGGATTCTTTTGATAAAGGGGAAGATGGCGTGTGAGGCAGGAATCTCTTTCAGGGTGTGTCAGTTCGTTAATTTACAAAGAACAGGTTTCAAAGAGTTGAGAGGATTGCTTGTTCCCCCTCTCCCCCCCCCGCCTGCCAGTACGTAGGGGAGAAAGTACAAAAGAGAGAGGGGAAATTTGGGAGTGTTTTTGTGTGTCATAATTTCCCTTTTGAACAATGAGAAGTCATTTTGAAGTCTCTCCTTTTGGTGGTTTTTAAGCAACAACAAACAACCGCATGCAGCAACTGGGTACCATTTGCCTCCCCTTCTAAATGAATGCTGTTGATCTTTTGCTTTCAACTTTCAGCACAACAAGAGACAAACCTGGCTGTCACATTCCACCCGGTAAGTGGGAAAAGTAGGCACCACGAAACAGAATATTGGGTTGACTGTTGCTTGAGAGGGAAACAATATACAATCTGCCAAAGTGAGTGGGCTTAGTGCTTCTGTTATGACATCTATGTGGAGCATTTTGGAGATGTGTCAAAAGTTTCCAAGCAAAGAGCTGGAGATCTGAGCACCTTTCAACAAGGAACGAGTCTGGACACGTTTGCTTATTGTGATCAGAGGTCAGGAGGTTTTGTCTCCATTGCAAAATGGTTAAAACAGTGAGACTTTGGAGGGATCCCTGAGACAGTTCCAGATTTGTCTAAAGATGCATGGATTCTTGAGTTGTAACATGTTTGCACTTTAATGACTATTTTCACCTCTGTATGCTTTCCTTTTGGAGGCTGCCTGTAGGAATTTGTCGGATTGACAATAGGGCTCTTACAAAGATTTTCAAAATAGAGACGTGGATTATTGAGGGGATCCTATGGTCTGAAGGGTAAACTTTTCTTCCTTCTGGACTTTTTAATTTCTTTTTTCATAGAGTTATGTGCTATAGTGCACTACTACTCTACAGTTATATATATAAAACTTCATTTCACTGATGCATTATAGCCCTTTAGTTCTTTAAAAATGACAAGACAGAGCCTCCATGTGCAGAGGCAGTATACCTCTGAAAACTAGACGCTGGAGAAGAATGTTGTGGGAGAAAGCTGCTGGCCGCTACATGATGCTGGTGGGATTCCCCAAACCATCTGGCTGGCCACAAAGTGAAAAAAGAGCTTCAAAAAGTTACTTTTTTGGAATGCAGGAGGGGTTCTGAGAGCAGTAGTCACAGAAGGACATGTTTTGGACTGGAGTGACAGCGGTGGTCACAGTAAATAGTTCCTTTTTAAAGGCGAGATTCCATTCTCTGCTCTGTCATGTCAAAACATGCAGGGAGAACTCATGAGTGGGATTTGGTTCGTTTACAAGCACATGTGTAGGGGAGAAAATGGTAACAGTGACCAGATGTCTTTTGCTCCCTCTGACTCATAAAAGGGTTGTTTCTGCTTCAGCTTACCACATCTGGTTTTCCTCTTTGCTGTATGTGCATTGTACATCCACTAATACTGCAATTGGTTGTGACATTTTTAATTTATCTGTCATATCACTGTAATTATAATTTTGAGGGCAAGGAAAAAGCAATTGTTTAGGGGATCGGTCATAAATTAAAATGTGGTCAGGTGTTCCAATGGCCATGAGGAGGATGAGGTTGGCTTTGAACTTCCCTGATTGCATGTGAGACGAATGTCAATTTGTCGTGATAAAAATGCACCTTAAGGAAAAGCCCACATAAGAAGCTGAACATGGGATTCTTGGTGAAATGAATGCAAAGCCTGGATCCTATTGTTAGTTCCAGCTGGAGTAGATTGCCTGAATTAATTGCTGACCGATAAACCAAGACTTGTGTAGATCTTAACGATTCAATAGATCTGCTTTGGCTGGGTGAGAGCCATTCATGACTGAGACCCTAAGTTGGCATTGCATCCCTTAAACAGCCACCAGCGGAGTTATGTTCTGCTGGCATTGTGCAATCTCTTTACCGAACAGCAACACAGCACAGCATATGCACCTTGGTGGCCAGTGCACATGGCACTGTCCATGCCCTTCTGTCACCCTCTGCTGGACACAGCTGTTGCACATTTTCTACAAAAGTGACACCATATCTACAGTATAACTTACATTTGTGTTGTACTGCTAACAGGATGCCTCCGAATGGGTCCAGAATGGTTGAAAGCAGAACAGAAATGGACATGGTGTATGCTCATTAAGATCCATCTTGTGAGTAGATTCAGATACTTATCCAAGCAAATTGTTATCAAGGTCTCCCTTGGCTTCCAAAGAACTAGCCAGTGCTCACCAACCAATACATTAGATGAGGAATTCATTTTGGCTAGGTGGGTTCTGTCCAAGAAGCATTATTGCAAAACTCTGTTGTGCTTTCTTCCCTCCCCTTGCCACATTAAAGCTAATAATATTTCTTGAAGCAAAGAGAAGGGTGTTTTTAATGGGACAGCCGCAACAGATGGGATTTGAATGGCTCCGGCTGATCTAATTACACTCCATCTTCTGCTGCAGCGCCATGGCATACCTCATAGCCTGAGATATTTCTTGTAAATTTTGTGCTTTTACAGCCCTAAGAAATGAAACAATAACCTTAATTGGTTTGGAAAGCTGCCTGCCCTACCAAGCTGCACATATGAAAGGGGCAAGAGACCTGGTTTTGCTCACTGGTGAAGGAATGGGTGCTAATGTGAAAGTGAGGAGAACCTGTGCTAACACAAACTTAAAACAGCTTTCCCAAGCCAGATTGGCTCAGTGGTTGTGGATTCAGCAGTGTTCTGCATGTGTTGGTATGACAACTCCCATCATCCTTATGGCCAACATGGCCCATGTGGGTGATGGCTGTTGGTAGGGAAAATGGCAGTTCACCATGCCTGGAGGGCCTACTTTATGGAAAGCTAGGATAAGTGTGTCAAATCTGCATTTGTGGGGTGTCATGGGAATTCATTCATTCCTTTAGCTCTATAATTACAGCCTCCAATCTTGCATGTAGCAGAAGGAAGGTCCAGCTAGATCTGTGAAAGGTCCCCTAATCCAGCCTCTTGCTTTTGAGATGCCTTCAGGAAACCCACAAGGAGTGTATGTAGATAATGACGTTGCCAGTTTGCTTATTGTCCCTAAACCCGAGATAAAGCAAGGGTTGCGCCAAATTCAATTTATCCTTCTTTAGGGAAGGCTTTAGGGAAAAAGGAGAAATTTTCTTTCTTCCTTCCTTCCTTTCTTTCTTTCTTTTCTCCTCCAGGCTTTCAAACCTTTATGCAGAACACTGCTGAATCCACAACCACTGAGCCATTCAGAGCTTGGGGATATTGTAGGACTATGAGCCTTAGAATTCCCCAGCCAGTATGAAAGCTTAGAATAGTAATTTTTGGGGTGATATTTCCCAGAATCCCCCAGCCAGTGGCCATGTTTGTTGGAGGGTACTGGGAGCTGGTGCCAACAAGAACTTTCCCAAGCTCCAGATCCAATTTAGTGCAGGATCCTGCTTCGAGCTTCATGTTAAGCAGATGTGACTCAACATGTTCCTTATTCTGAGTCTAATTTGTGGCCTCTTTGTGTCCCTGCCAACAACGATTACCAACCAATCGGCCAAAGGAGCATAGAAAGTCTAACTACCTCACCGTTTTGACCTCCTCAGAACAGCTCCCTGAAACAAAGTCTATCACTGAGGCCAGTGACCCTGCTGTTAGATCCAGCTAGTTCCATCTGGTGCCTCGGAGACATTTTTATTAGGCTGTTGTGGATTTATAAGGATGATGTTGGCACAGTGGGAGAGCTGGGGGAGAGGACCCCATTGCTAATGGGGCAATCACAGGATGGTGGCTTGTGTGCATAAAGGTTGATGACCCAATTACCCTTCCTAAGTAGAAGCCTGGGAGGGTTTTAATCAATGCCACTTTTCTCACTGGATCTGGTGACCTTCTCTCACATATCTGTTAGCTGCTATCTTGGATTAGCAGAGGAAGGAGGGAGAGGGGGAAGAAGGAGGAATGGATGGGTAGATGTTAGGAGAACCTGACATGGCTACACATGGGAACAGACTGCAGTTCAAATTAAAACTTGAGAAATTATGGGGTTTTGGGATGACAGCTTCCAGAATGTCACAATAAGCACAGCCACTGGCTGGGGGATTTTTAGAGTTGCAGTCCAAGATAGTTACTATTTTAAATAGTGACGAACACAAGGGTTTCATCTTATTCTACAAGAATCAAGGCCATTTGAATTCCAGAGTTGAGCTTTTTAAATTTCATCTTTTGCTTCTTGTTGTGGGTTGGTGCTGGGCAATCAACTTGTAGATCACAGATTTTGGTTTAATTGCCATAGACTTTATCATGCTGGAGAGAAGGCAAGTGATATCTTCCCAAAATCATCCTTACAACTATCTACCACTTCATCTTTAACATGCTGCAAATGTAGTGATGGAATCACATAGCCACCAGTAAGGAGAGGCTCTCATGGCTTATCTGACAGCATGGAGGTGCCATAGTGTAACATGATGCACCTATGTGCTTGGCTGTCCTCTGATTATTTAACTCACGGCTTACCCAGTGGCAGCAGTTAGCTTTCTGGACAGTAGGACAGAGAATCTGCTCTTGGTTTTAACTGAACTTTAAGGAACCATCCAAGGTGTTTAAACTTATCCCTAAATATACTAGAGATTCACTTTATGTGAGATGGCTTACCAGCACTATTGTCCGATGCTCTGAACATATTCTACCAGAAGAAGAAGAAAAGGAGGAAGAGGAGGAGATATAAGTGTTTTAAATTGGGTCTGGAACTCATGTTGCCCTCTAGATGTTGGACTGCGTCTCCCAGTATTCCTCATCATTGGCTATGTTGGATAGGGCTGCTGGGAGCTACAGTCCAGGAACAGCTGGAGAGGTACCATGATTTCCTCCTCTCTTTAAATGACATAAGGATAATTTCTCATTCCTTGATAGCAAATGTTCATGTTCTCTGTCTAAGATTGGTTTATTTATTGCATTTGAATCATTGCCTTTCCCCTGTGGGACTTAGAGGGATTTACAAAACTCTTTTCAATCCTATTTCACCTTCACAGCAAGCTTGTGAGGTAGTTCAGCCTGAAAGACAGTGACTAGTCCAAGGTTATGATGCGCAGCTTTAGAAGTATTTGAACCTGCGGCTTTCTGGTTATGATCTGATTCCCCTACCATGGCATTGCACTGCCCCTCAATCAAGACTCAGGTTTTCTAGTCGTGACCAAGCAAATGCAGACCGTCACCATTTGTTTGGGAACAGAGATGTGGGCCTAAGATGTTATGACTATGAGATGAGCACTTCCTATGATTCATCCATGCTCATGTGCTCCCCTGTGGTGAAACAGAGGCACAACCAATCCACCTTCTTTCCTCTGTTATCCTTTTCCTGCAGTTGTATCTAACATTCATTACGAGTGGGTGAATATATCAAATCAAATAACCTCAGGGGAAATTGACACAGTGGGAAACAGAAGGGATTGCTTTTGGTGGTAAGGAGCAGCACGTTGGTCACAAAGTGTCTGCTTTCTAACTCAGTTGAAAAGTCCCTCACTGGCATGGTTATATGGCAGATGTCAGTAACAGTGAATGGTGGGGAAGCCATGGGCTTCAGAGCCCCAAGTGACACTTTCACAGTCTTCAGCTGCGCCTCCATGGTCAAGCCAGCCTGGCGATGCAGAAGCAAAATGTTAATGGTGCATTCTAATTGCCCCTCGTTACACCATCAAACTCTTCCAGTCCCTTGTAGCTCATTTGGTATCTTTCTGATCGATTTGGAGCCTATTAAACTATTTTGGATCCTGCACTTTTTGTTCTCTGTTTTTAAAAGAGGACATTGCCACCCTCCCAACTGATTTTTTTTCATTTTTCTCCACACTTGACAGTGATGTGCTGTGAAACTGCATCTTGTGAGCAAAAGTCTGCTGGCCTCCTTGACAACTGACGTGATGGAGAAAATGGCCATGTCACCTCTCATCAGAGGAAATTGCTTTCAGCTGAATGTAAAATCAGGAAGGAGAAACAGAATCTCTTCTAGGTGGTCCTGAACACACCATGATTCACCTGGCATCTGGGTACTGGAGGGTGAATGAGCATACTCCTTCGTCAGAGAGAATCTGCAGTTGGAGAAGGTTTCTTGGTGATTCCTTTAGAGGCAGGATACACTTCTAATTTTATCTTAACAAGAGGTTGCCAAAAGCAAAAAATTCCTTTTCCAACTTTCCTGGATGGGGCTGGTTTGATTAGCTTGCATGAGTCATAGAAGCAAAGCATTAGAAGAAATGTCAAAGGTTCTTCAAGCACAAGTTGTTTATTGGGTATGCATGTTATCTCCAGTGCACCTTCATACTGCTTATGGTGCTTTGCAGTCCAGAATTACAGGTTACAACCTGAGGAGTGGGAGGAAGGGATGGCTAGGCCTTGATTTTCTTGCATGGGAAACAGCTGGAAAGATCTTATGTTCATCCATCCATGCATCCATCCTCTATCTCACCAAATGCAGCTAGAAGCTTCCATTACCAGTGGCACAATGACTTTTATACCTTGTCTCTAAAGGACCTATTTCGGGAGATTGAGTTCAGAACCTTGGATAGCTCCTTTAAAATCTAGAATGAAACCCAGCATGGATTCACTGGACCAATGACAAGGAATTTTCTGGCTGGTCCTGACCCTTCCTCCTCACTATGGTTGCAAGGTGATTCGTAATACCATCTCACACAGTTTTTACAATACTTCTCAGACCAGTGCTTGGAAGCAGCCATTTATTAGAATGGCATGTTGATGGTGGTGCTAATCAAAGTTTGCATTTCTTGTTGCTGTGTTCCTTCAAGTCATTTCCAACTTATTGCAACCCTAAGGCAACCCTAACATGGGATTTTCTTGGCTGGATTTGTGAAGAAGGAGTTTGCCTTTGCCTTCCTCTGAGACTGAGAGGCTGTGACTTGCCCAAGGTCATCCAGTAGGTTCCATAGCTGAGCAGAGATTTAAATTCTGGTCTCTAGAGTCCTAATGCAACCCTCAAACCACTATAGCATGCTGGCTCTCAAAGCTGGATTTAGCTCTTGTAAATGATCACTCATAAATTTGTTGAAATAGTTGTTAACATACAGAAGTGTTCTTAATTGGCTGGCATCCATTCTGTGAGGCACACCAATATTGCTTGGGGGATCATGGAGGATGGAGGGATTTGGCAGCTCTGGTTGCTCAACTCCCTGCATAGGCAACCTACCTGTCTGCAGGGTGGGTATCCCTCTATGGCCATATAGCATCTGGAGCCTTACAAGGGTGAGGGTGTTCTGTTCCTGAAGTTATCCACAAGAAGAAACAGGCATCCTCCTGGACTTCCTGGGAGTCCTTCTGGAGGTCCAGGAGGATGACATCATCAACTTTGGATGGCTGCAGGAGCAGAACCAGCTGGCTGCCTGGCTGTCCCTCATCCCCTGGCCACTGAGTGGCCATGAGGGGCACCCAGCCTTCAGACAGATAGACCAAGCATGCAGGGAGGGGGTGATGAGACACAACCATGCCTGGAAGAACTTTACAAACAGCCAGTATGATACTGGATCTCAGCCATTCCTTTATGCTGTCAAATATAATAGGAACCCCTTCTCCTCCTTTTCCATCTCCCCTCCTCCTCCTCTTTCTCCTCCTCCCCTCCATATGGTGAAACATATTAGAATGATTCATCTAAATATATATTGAGAACTAAAATGGGTTATAATTGTTCTCCCAGAAGTCTTCCTAAGTCCTACCAAGAAGCTCATTTCCCTTCGGGTAACAAATTTAGGATATCCCCATTTCTCAAACAATGGATGAAGAGTGAGCCATTCGAGGTTTAGCTTGGCCCTGGTTCTAGGATCCTAATTGTGAAAAAGGTAGACAAACTCACTTACTGCAAGGCTCAGATCATAGTTTTCATAGCACAAGTTATTTTCAGCACAAGGGAGGGGGGCGTTCTTTCTTCTATAAATGAGATTTTAGCAAAGGCACAGAATCTCCTGTGGGAGATGTTTAATTCCAACTAGTTTCCCCTCCCCGCCTTCTCCCTCCCAGCTTCCTTTTTAAAAATTGAAACAAGTCAAATTGAGGCTTGATCATGAAATTGTTGCGTTCGACTTTGTTTCGTTTCAAAGTGACGCACCGTGTCAAAATAGCATATTTCATTCCAAAATGTTGATTAGAAAACAACACTTTCCTCCTTTTGTGCCAGAACGCTGACAAATCTCATTTAGGAAAAAAGGAAAGGTACCATTTTCTTTTCAACATGGATATTTTGGATATTTTGAATATTTTATGCAATATTTTATACCAGAGTGTTAATGCAAAACAGTCTCTTTCATTCTCCAAAAAAAAAATTCCGTTTTTCTTCCTTCGTTTCTCACCCTTTTATGGGTAGCAGATGAAGGGAATTCTTCATTTTCCTCTTATTAGAACATTTTGGCAAGGTTTGTTTTGGCCAATAGCTTTATTTATTGTTAACTGATAAAGATCACAAAAAGTTTAAGTTTGAAATGTGTGTGTAAAGTAGGGACTAACTCTTTTCTGGAGAAGGCCCAGTCCTGAACCAGAAGTTTTTATAAACCCAATAAGCCAAGGGAAGCCAATTGAATGTTTTGGTGGATGAGGCCAAAGGTGATGTCTTAACTCCAGAGATGCTCATTTGGAGACCCCTTTATATCATGGGGTATGCAAGAAACCACTTCTAGAAACTCTGAATTCCAGTGGCTTCTTTTGTGTCAGTGGGATGGTGAATCCACCCTCAGTTCTCCACACAATATTCTTATTTCCAAAGAAAAGTTCATCTCTTTGGATATTTCTATTAAAATTTAGACTAAAACTCAGAGTGGATTTATTGCCCCAATGACATTGGAGTTGCCAACTTCTGCTGCCCAGTTATGGCCCCAATGGTTCTGGAGTACAGAGTAGAAAGTTACTTTTTAAAACATTATTTATTCCCTGTGATTTGTCATGGTATTTCAAAAAGCTCTGTTCGTCACAGTCACCACTACTCATCACAGTCTTGGTGAAATGATTCTGTCTGTTTCTTTGCAGCTGTTGCCATTCCATTGCTTTTCCAGGGCACAGATGTTGTTCTGGTAGGAGCTTGGCCTAAATGAAAAATTCTTGTCAAAATCCTTTTTTAAAAAGTAACTTTTTGAAGCCAGCGAGCAAATATTCTCCATTATACTAGTGAAGTTGCTTTGTCCCTGGTCGTTGTGTTGCTTTTGAAATATAACTTCATTACGCTCTCATTTCCCTATCCCCAAATTAACATGTCAATGGATACTTTTATCATCTGTACCTTATATCCAGATGCTACGCCCAGACTCAGTTCTTGAGAGAAGTGAAAGTTCTTTGCACCAAAGAGCAGGCAAAATCTGCACACAGTTTGTCCTCTTATTGCAAAGACTCTCTCTTCCTTTTTACCAACCTACAGTGCTTGTTACTCCACAGTTACATTCAATTGATCTTCAGATGTGGAGGACTAGAGAACAAGACCAGAGCTTAGGTGCTCTCTCCAGCCTCCAATCTTTGGGAATGTCAGGATCAATCCCTGCTGAAGTTCTTGAGTCTAAATCCAATTCTCAGTCTCAATTAGAGTAGACCTATTAAATTAATGAGAACTTGACAAGTCAATAGATCTAGAAGTTCTCCTAGATACAGTGTGTCAACTATGGTTGTGAGTAAACTGTGGCTTTGGGCCACTGCTTTAGCTCTGGTGGTCTTCCCTGGAGGCCAGCATCTAAACCTTTGCCCTGTACCTTACTTGAACTTCTGTATGCGTGTGTGGTTGTGTACACCTTCAGGTCACCTGCCAACTTATGGTGACCCTATGATTTTCATAGAACTTTCCTAGTCAAGGAATCCTCACAGTTAGTTTGCCATGGTTTTCCCCTGAAATATACCCCACAGCACCTGATATTCCTTGGTGACCCTCTATCCAAATATGAACCAAGCCTTTGATTCTCTGTAAACACCTTGTGTATCACTAAGGCATCGGCCTGGGGTAATCCCAACTAGAACAGACTTACTGGATCAGTTGTTGAATGGTGAGGTGACATGCAAGTAGTTCTCATTAATTCAATGGGCCTACTCTCCCTGGGATAAACAGTAAGATCCAGGCTGCTATTGAAACAAAAATAATAGGTTCTCACATGTGTCTTTAAAATAGATCTGTTCTTCTGGTTTTGAGACACAGAAATGCAAGCTTGTGGAACATTGTGATATGCTGCATGAATCCTTTGGGTGAGGAAGAGGAGGGGCTGTATCAGTTGACATTATTATCTATAATGGGAATTATAAGTGTGTCCACACACAGACACACACTCACTTGCTAGTCTATGGAGACAATGGAGACTTTGATATGCAGAGTCACTCATGGGGAGATAATGATCATCAAGGTCCCTTCACAATGACTTGAAGCAGCTCAGTAGGAACTCTGGCAAGCTAAGCTGAATGTGTTTACAATGCATAGAGTTATCACTGAGCATCCAGCATGTGTCTTCCTCTGCCCTTAATTTTCTGTCTCTCATTTTGCTGATCCATGCTGTTCATGGAGAAACCTTTGCAGGTAGTACAACAATGTTCACAACCAATTTCTGCTGTTCCTAGGGGGTTGGCTTGCTAAACATGCTTGTGCACACGCATGCACTCAGATACACACCTTGACAATTCACACTGAGGGATGATTAAAGAGCCTTTAGTGCTCCTCATCGACAAGTTAGGGTCTCCTGCTTCATAAAGTAGATATTGCTTCTCCAAGCGGGCCGTGGCAAGACTGATAAGTATTGGACACCCAGCTGTCAGAGATGGCAGGGAAATTAGCTCCTTGGAAATTCAAATTGCCCAGACGGTTTATTATTTGCAAGGAAAGTGTTCTAATTCTAGGTGGGAAATTGCAAACTCCTTTGAGCTCAACAATCTGACTTTAATTGCTGTGCATTGATTGCTTCCTTTTAGACTGTTCAGGCACAGAAAAGCTGGAGAACCAGAAGTAGATTCTCTACACTGCCAAAAACAACCTACAGCACCATAGCTTCAGCCCCCAGGAATTGGACAAGACTCTGTCATGGGCAGTCTTTGTGGGCACAGGACTTCTGAGGTGGGTTTTGTGCCCCAACAGTTCCCTCATTTCCTCGAAGTCCCACACATCTTTGTGGGAGGAAGGAGAAACACACATTGACTGCCACCCACAAACAGCACTCTGCCCCTCCAGCCACCTGCCTCACTTCATTCTTTGACACATAACCAGAGTCATAGGCCTCTTGGTAGCAAAAAGGGCCAGGCAGATGTTTGGTTTGAGTCCCCACTTTGCCATGGCAACTCAGCAGGTAACCTCGGACACAACACTAACTTTCAGCCCCAGAAAACCCCATAATAGGTTTGCCTTAGGATTGCCATAAATTGGAAACAACTTGAAGGCACACAACAATAACAAACTGTACATTCCATAGGATGAAACCAAGGCAGTTAAAGTGGGATTGTTTTGCTATAATTGTAGAATGTGACATGGCCCTGGTCTGCTCCAGATGTATTGGAGCTGTAGTGCAGCAGACCTGGTGATGATTAGATTAGGCTGCTCTGGTCTGGAGCCCTGGTGACTCGTCACATAGCTCAGCTGCCTTGAGAGCAATGGGCTTTTGCCTTAGCATCTCCTGACCAGATCTTGGAGATGTTCCTTTTGGACCACAGATTGCCAGACTCCTCTGGTGACCAAGACAGCTGGTGGTTTCTGGGTGTTTTTGTAGCTCTGCTCTGGGAAGGGAACCAGCAGAGCCTGGCAAAAATAAGTGAGTCATGCAGAGTCTTGACAGATGATTTTGCTTCACAGGTCACAGGGATTATTACCGGAGGAAACATTTATGTGTTGGATCAGAAAAATGCCAACTTGTTACATCTCAGTGGGCATTCATCACATTTTACTCAGAAACGTTCCCCTCCCCTTTTCACTTCCCTCACATTTACTCCAAATTGCTCGGGCAGCTTCTCTGATGTACAGCCTTGGTGTGTGGGGGGGACATTCTTCATTTTTACTAGCTCTTTTCTGGAGATGCACCTAAAAGGCAAATTTTATGTCTGTTTTTCAAAACAGAGGGTGTTTAAAAAAAAAAAGCCAACGTTTTCTGAGGAGAGTTATGATGATAGTAATTGTGGAGGGAAGGGAGGGAAAACCAAAGGAGGCAAGCTGGAAGGACTAGTTCTGGTCTCAAAGGAAGAAGGATAAAGAAATCCTATCCTTCCCCACCTGAAATATGAAATACGCTTCTGGAAAAAAGTGGGAGGGCAACCATTCTCCTTATGCCCATTGGAGCAGGGCAAGAAGAAATGAGGTCACGATTCATGGACCTATACTCCAAGAGGTGAGCCAGAATGGGGTAGTGGTTTAAGACTAGGATTTGAATTTCCGCTCAGCCATGGATGTCCACTGGGTGACCCTGGGCAAGTCACACTCTCTCAGCCTTGAGGGAGGGCAAATCCCCTCTGAGCAAATTCTCCTAGGGAAACCCTGTGATAGGTTTACCTTAGGGTCATCATAAGTCAGAAATGACTTGAAGCCACTCAACAGTCATTTATCCATACGGCACAGTTATAGCTGTTGGATCCCACCTAGAGATGTATCTAAGCGTGGGTGGGGCAAAATGAGGGTATTGCCCCCCAAAATAAGAATTCTGTTCCCCATTACAGAAAGTGAAACCTTGAAAATCACCCACACTTAGAACTTTTATATTTGCTGTGTTCACATTCTCTTGGTCACTTGGGCTCCCCATTTTCTCCATGAGCTTAAACTGTATTCCTAAATGCTGACATGAAGTTTTGAGTCACTGCAAAGCTATGAGTATGGAGACTGAAGGAAAATGCTGTCAGGGTGGGGGGGAATTCTTATTTGGGGAACAATATCCTCATTGTACCTGCACCCCAGTCATGTCTTGGGTTCTTCCTTTAAAGTTCAGACTAAAACCAAGATTCATGCTGCTTTCCCCCACTGACATGGAAGCCATAAACCATCCCTCTGTAGAAATAGCAATGGTCATCTTCAGATCACCTGTTCCATATGAAGCGTCCGCATCACTCTCGTACTAGACTTGATTTCCATCATTGCTCCATCATTTAGGAGGGCTTGATTGTAGTGGCAGCTCATTGACATTGTTAAGGTTAATAACTGTGAATTGCAAAGTAATCCAATTGATTGTAATAATTGCTTCATTGAACTAGAGGAGTAAACATTAGTGGGTCATTTGTTGACCCTCAAATACTGTCTTGGCCATCCAGGCAATGTAATTTCTCAGTGCATCTTCTGGGCTTCTTAGCATTCACTCTGAGTGATATTGTAAAGTCATAAAATGGGGTACATGCATCATGGACACCCCAAAAGCTACAGGTAAGGAGGCTAACTCTCAAATTTGTGATTCTGATCCCTTTGAGTTCAGGTCAGAGTTCTGGGGAAAAGTGGGCAGCATTTGAGGAACCTCAAACCACAGGCAGCTTTTATCTTACAAGAATTTCCGACCCTAGACCAGGATCAAGATCCTACATTGGGATTGCTGAGTATAATTTTCTGCCTCCAGAGTTACACATGGATTGTGTTACACATCCCATGTGTTGAATGGCAATGTTATACAAATGAATGCATGCTGGAACATGCAACTGAATGCTCATCTCATATATATGCACATCTTATGCAGAATCAAATTGCACACCCAAGTCGATATCAACATCCATGAATTCAATGCAGACAAAAATGTTCCAATCACTTCCAGGGACAGCTTACACATGTCTAAGATCCCACCAAAATTCTGGCCCATGTTTCCTAGTTCATATTAATAATACTTCACAGAATGTTAGGGTACAGAGGGACTGGAAGTTTAGATAGCTCAAGAACTGGGTCCAAAATTTCATAAAATCCATGCTCTTCCTTTCTTACCTTCTGTCCTCTCTGTCCTTGGAACAGAGATTGGGGGGAATCTACCTCTCTTCCTTGAAAGTGTGGTTGTTAAAAGCAGGATGAATAATGGAAAGTCAGTCAGTCTATGAAATATAAGTAGCAAGGGCTATCTGTCTTTCTGTCTGTTCTCATTTGAATGTTCCAGAACTGCTCAACCAATTTGTATCAGCAAAGTGTCATTGGAAAAATACACAAAATGTAGGCAATATTTAGGTGGCTTAATTTAAAACAACGCTGCACATTGGCCTTGGAATTCAAGTCCTCAGCATTCGATGTGTGATCTTCTTACATATTATTTTCTATGCAGTAAATGTTGTTCTGTGTACAAAACAATAACATGCAAATTTTGCACAGGATAAGTCCGGGACTGTGAAGATTCACGTCAGTCCAGGATTCTCCTTGTGAGGGTTTTTCAACGCTCAAAAAACATGGCTTCTTGACCATTTTTCAAATATTTCTGACTATTCTTTCCATCCTTACTAGGTAGAAGAAGTCCTTTGATTATGTTAACAGCAAATAGTTCATCATGCTACACTTTGGTCATCTAAAGATGTACGTCTCTTGCATAATGTCTGTATTCAGCAGAAGAGGGGAATAATTCAACCATCATGCAACTATGTGAATTCAGATTCAGAAGTGTAGGATTTCAGTTTTGTTTTTTGAGCTTAAGTGGAACCCAATTTCTGTTGCCTCTAATGACTTCTACTCTTTTGCTCTCCTTGCCCTCTCCTGCAAGGTTGCTTCTGTTGGCAGAATAACCAGCTGACGTACGACTGATGTTAACAGACCCACACACAGAGACTGAGAGAGAGAAAATGAGAGAGAGGGCTCTCCAGCCATCTCTAGCCAGCAGAGGTAGAAGAAGGAGGTGGCACTGCTCCTCAGAAGACATCTACCTCACAATTAGAATAAACCAGTTAAGTGTGAAAGACTACCTTCCATTTAGTTAAGCAGAGCGTAACAGGTAATGCCCTATGGCCAGAGACTGCTTGAGAGAGAGAGAAAATGTACCTGTAACAGACTGGCAAAGAGATACAGGGAAGCAGGTAGGACTTGAACTTTTGCCTCACATGTTATTATTTGACTAAACAGAAGCAGGCACTGTATGTCTTATGTCCTTAAAAAAATCAGTCAAGTTGAGCAAGAGATTTTTGAGGTGGGTGTTGGCTTCATGCTAGTACCACCACTAGCTGTGGTTGACATTGCTGGCAGTCCCAGGGTACTTGTTCTGAACCAGGTGACTCTCCTGATGGAAGCTCACCTTTGGGCCCAAGGATGTTCTCTCACCCTGATCTACTAGTCACGCAATTGGACATCAAAACAGTGAACTAGGAATACAGCTGGCCCATTTTCAGGTTTCACTTTCACAGATTTAATTATTTGTGAGTTTCTCAACTCCCCCCCCGCCGCCACACTTCTTTTCTGGAGGGATCTTCCCTTTCAGTGGCTCTGATCAGGCCATGCAGCTCTTTAAAAACCCATCCCTGGTCCTCCTCCTCCTCCATCAGCCACTGCCTGGCCAGCCAAGGATGAATTACTCAGCACACAAGCCTGCTCCTGATGCTCCTCCACACCTATGGAAGGAGATGGGTGACAGAGAGGAAGTACAGGGCCATCAGGCTGACCTACCCCCTTTCCCTCTCCTGGCTCTGACGCAGTTTGGACTCTGGGTGCCTGTTCTCCCCATCATCCCTTGGCTCCCTTCCAACACACACATTGTGATATTTGTGGATTTTCTACTTTTGCAGGATTCCTCTGCCTCTAACCCTAATGAATGTGGAGGGCCAACTGCATTTTCAAAAATGTTTCCTGGACTTTTATAGCCTGATGCAATGAACATTTACTCAGGACTCCAGCAGGCTTCGATCCAAAGCAAACATTGCCATAGCAAATCCAGATTGCTTCTGTGATAACCTTGAAGGTGCAGGTGAGAGGTTGAGAACAGCATCTGGCTCCTGGATTTTTGCCCCCCTCAGCCTCCCTTGGTTCTCTAGAACCAAAATTCACTTCCAGCTTCAGGGATGGCTAATCTTCAGCTAGTTTTGAGGATCGTGGGAGGGAAGGGAAGCAAAACTGCCACATTTGGGCGTAGTTTTGCACTCTTTGTAGATATTTAAGCGTGAAAACATAGGTCTGAAAGTTTTGGAGTTGTTCTGGAGAGCTTGGAATTTACAAAAAATAAAAATATGGAATCGGTGGCCTTCCTTTCCCTATCCTGGCGTAACTGGAAAGCTGTCTTGCATTTCTTGCTGCCTGCCAGCTCCGTCTTCCAACAGCTAGTGCAGCTCTTCCTCTTCTTTCTCTTTTTTTGTCTTCTTTTTTTTTTCCAGAAAGGAGCCTCTCAATATCAGATTTGGGTCAAACAATAAATTTGGCATTAACACACATAAAATAAAACTGGCTGAGGCCGTTCCCTACAGAATTCGCCGCATGCCAGACCGGATGGAAAGGTAATTTATCCTAGAAATAACGTCTTTACGTCAAGCCATTTGGTCAAGATCCAATTCACGGTAGAGTACATTTTGGCCTGGGAACAAATGCAGGAGAGAACATTGAGGCATTTTAAGCAGGGGCAGGACATCTGAAAGAGCCGGGGAAAGTATTCCCGCGAACGTTCAATGTCGCCCTAAATTAGGCCATAAAAAGTAAGTGCTTTTAAAAAGCCATTTTGAGCAGCAGCGGAGAGAAGGGGGCTGCTTTGTCAAAGCCTGCCGGTGATTTAGGGCACCAGTCTGGCCTTGAGGATCCTGGAATGAGGACAGTGGGGGGGTCTAGTTGATTTTTTTTTTTAAGGCAGGGGAGAAGCACACTCATGCACAGGATTTCACTGGTGAAATTGGGGACATGCTGGTAACATCCCATTTCTGTCTGAAAGTTAACTTCTTGAGCTTTCATGCCATTTCAACATTAATAAAAGGTCCACTTCACCACCTATAAGGAAGGTACAATTAAGTCCTTTGCAAGTACCTGTCCATCCTATGATTGCTAGGTCAGGCTCTGCATTTTCAGAGCCAAAACCTGAAACCAAGGGATGACCCATTGCATTCCCTCCAATGCCTTGCAGATGACATATGTGGCCAAGAAACCTCACAGTGTGCTCAAGGTGCCAAAAAATAGTAATGAGGAAGAACATGTGAGCCAAGAGAGGCTGCAGCGGTTTGCTTTTGCCTCAGCTTGCTGGGAAGGGTAAAATCCCGCCTTTCCTCTACCACCTGCTGAGTTAGTTGAGTCCAAATGATTTTGGCTCTTTGAGTTCAATTTGTGGCAACTGAAGTGAGCTGGGGGCAAAAGGGGAAAGGACTGGGAAGAGAGGAAATGGAGACACGCAAAACGAGCTAAAAAACTGGGGTGCCAGAGAGTTAATTGGGATGGAATGTGCTTGTGATGTCATGGGGCAGGTCCTGGTGATGTTATGAGGGTAGTATTACAGGGGGAAGCTCTGGGTGATGTCACAAAGCATGATAAATTAAACAGTAAGCAGTTAACGTTGTGCATACTAGTCAAATAAAATAAAAAGAATTGGAATCATAGACCTGGAAGAGACCCCAAGGACCACCCAGTCCAACCCCATTCTGCCATGCAGGAAGACACCATCAAAGCACTCCTGACATATGGCCTCCATGAAATGGTCCCAGACAAGCCACAGATGCGCAGGCCCAACGCTGCTCAGATTCAGGCTAATTTGAATCTCTGGCTCATGCCCGTGAATCTCCTTCTCATCATCCTGAGAGGGAACTGATGCGAAAAAGCCATGGGGTGGAAGAAGGTGAGGGACGGAGGCCCATCTCCTTATGATGCAGGCGAGTCACTTGCCCGACTCTTTTGAGCTGATAGGTTTCTATCTGTTTTCCACCACCCCCCACATACACGCACAGGAAAAAGGAAGCAACATTGGTGTATTTAGTATTTGTGATGATGATAGCTTGGGATGATTCGTGTTATCCGCAGCAACGTCTAATCCCTTATTGAATCCTGCTAAGCTCTTTGGGTGCAATGCTATCTGGTGCCAAAGAGCAGCTCACGGCTGGCCATTACTAACGGAAATCACAGAACCAGCAGCTTATTGGCCCATGGATGTCACCAAAGGCCCTTTCCTTAAGATAATGTCACGTCTCGTGTTTTTCCCACAGGAAATCCAAAGCCAGAGAAATGTATTCTTTCCTCCTGCTCTTGCTCACATACCTACATCAGCTCCCCCCCCCAATGTTGTACGCACTACATTTTCAAGCAAACATACAGACAAATGAAAAAGAAACCCACAAAAAAACCTGATGCATAACTTGTAGTGTTGATACTCTCCAGGAATATTTTTGTTGCTCACTGAGATGCTCCTATCTGTAGCCCTTGAAGCTCCCTGCTCACAGCATCCATCGGCACATCCGTGGGCTCACAATTCTAGCCCCAGGCAGTTCCTGGTGTGGTATGGAAATGAGAAGGAACTGGAAACACATGAGGAATGAGATGTAAGGAGAGAAACTGGAGATGACATCCAGTGGGTTAATCCCAGCTGAATTACCTGCATGTTGACTCATTGTTCAACAGTTGATGCAGTAGGTTTACTCCAATTAGGACTGACCAAGAGTATACTGGACTCTAATTAAGAGTATTTTCAGGTTGTAGAAAAAAGCTTTGCTTCTCCAATCAGCATGGTATAAAATAACCAAGAAATAACTGGATCTCCTTCTTCAAGGGCTGCTAAAAAAATGAAAAGGAGCGTATGAAATACACTTGTTGTTGTTTCCCATTAAGTGTCCTTTGACTTATGATGGCCTTATAAACAAGTTCATCACCAGCTCTGCTCAGCTCTGGCCCCGTCAGGGAGGTTCTAGTCCACCACATCTGGATGAGACCAGGTTGGGTATGGTTGCAAAATGTAATCATAGAGTTGTAAGAGATCCCAAGGGCCATCAAGTCCAACCCCATTCTACCATGCAGGACTACATAATCAAAGCATTCCAGTCTCTGTTTAAAAGCCTCCAAAGAAGGAGACTCCACTACATTCTAAGGCACATTCCACTGTTGGACTGTCGTACTGTCAAGAAGTTCTTCCTAATTTTTAGGGGGAATCCTTTTTTCCTGTAGTTTGAAGCCACTGGTCCACTTCCTAGTCTCTGGAGCAGCAGCAAACAAGTTTGCCTCATCTTCCGTATGATACCCTTTCAAATATTTGGACATGGCTATCATGTCTCCTTTCAATATTCTCTTCTCCAGGCTAAACATACCCAGCTCCATAAGCTGTTCCTCATAGGTCTTCATGGTTTCCAGGACTTTAACCATTTTGATCACCCTCCTTTGGACACATTCCAGCTTCTCAGGCCTGCGTGAGCAACATGTGTCTATGATTGCTTGCACATGCTGGTCTTCTCCAGTCAGAGTTGGGAAACTGGTCAAAGCCTGGGGAAATGGTGAGGGTAGGGAGAGGGTGCCTGAAGACCACCTGCTCACCATCATGGAACAACCCTGGCTTGTACAGTGCTGGAGAAGAGATAAAAAGTGACGACTAAGTGGACTTGATGGAAGGTCATAAAACCCAATGATCTGACAGCCGTCCAACTGCAATATTGTTTTTGCTCCATAAACTCCACATAAGCTCTGATCACTTACTCAGAAATGAACATTCTTGCACATAGGCTGAAAAAGGACTCTTTTTTTTTTTTAAATGACCACATTGTTGCACACTGGAAGCTTACAGATGGTGCATAGATTATTGCTTCTGAAACAGGGAATGCTTTCTCAGTTGCATCAGCGTCTGGGAGCTGCTTTATATATTCTCCGGACATAGGAAATGTACCATACATATTGGCAATGTTCAAGTGGGGGAAATGATCTTTAGAGATGAATTTAGCATGAATTTGTGCCAGAAAGAAAGAGATCCTGTTGGCTGTCATTGATTCCCCCCCCCCGTCCCTGTGTGCTCAAGGCTGGATTAACCATTAGGTTAACAATGCAGTGAAATTGTAGACTAGGACTTTGGGTGAACATAGGCTGATGGAAGGAAGAACCTCTTGGAAGGAAGAGCTATTTGTCAGTGGAACAGACTCCCTCACAAGCTGATAGATTCTCCCTAATTGGAAGCTTTCCAGTAGAGATTAGCTGCCCCCTTCTCAGGGATGCTTTCAGTATTGCTAGGGCTTGGACTAGGTAGAGCTTGGGATCAAATGCCGGGTGTCCATGATCCTAGATCTTAAATAGCAAAGCTACAAGCTGAGGAAGACCTCATCTCCCTGCATGAGATCTTTAGGAGAAGGCTTAGGGTTGTACAGTCCTTATGGCTAAACTGCGTGATGACGCAAGAGAGGTTCTACTAAGAGAAGGCAACCAGGCTGTGCAACCTTTCTTCCAAAGAAAGGTGAGGCTGCCTCTCTTTCTCCTTTCCTTCCACCAGCAAGCAAAGACCTTTTTATTCAGGCAGGCTTTGGGCCATTAACTGGCAGAAGAGTCTCTTAGCAGGGTGTTCTGTTCCTTTCTCCTTTAGTATTATATTTGTAAATGGTTAGGATTTTTTCTACAAGACTAGGAACTCTGGGAGGCTTGCTTTGCCCGTCACTGTACATGCGTAGGTTCTATTCTCTGTATACATCATCATCAGCATCACATTATAATTATATCGATTTTATATTCTACCAGATGTTGCTGGCAGGAGTCTTGGATCATCTATCCAAATTCTATCCAAGAATTTAGGAATCAGTGAGGTATAATGTAGCTAAATCTAAGCAGTGTCATTTTTTTTGGTAATTGTGCTATTGTATTCCTGTCTTATACAGTTAGGATTGTTCGTGGCATCACATTTCAAGTTTCTATGTATGGATGTGAAAGCTTGATAGTGAATAAAGCTGGTAGGAAGAAAATGTACCCATTTGAAATGCAGTGCTGGAGAGGAGTTCTACGAACACCATGGGCTGCTAAAAAAGACAAATGAATGGGTCCTAGGGCAAATCAAGCCTGAGCACTCCTTAGAAGCCAAGATGACTAAACAAAGGCTGTCGTACTTTAACTGTATCCTGAGAAGACATGACTTACTAGAAAAAGCAATAAATGGTAGTAGGAAAAGAGGAAGACCTCATTAGAGACGGATAGACTCAATCAGGGAAGACACATATCTGAGCCTTCAAGACTTGGGCAGGGTGGTTGTTGATAGGGTGACTTGGAGCCTCTCATTTGTAAGGTCAGTTTTAGTCTTAAACTCCCATAGTTTATGACACCATCGTCATTGTCATTATCGTCATCACTGCCCTTTCTTTACCCCAAACTGGAACTTGAGGCAGCTTGTAATTAACAAGGATTACCATATAGCTAAAAACATGGAGAAGATCAACATTTAAACTACTAGCAATATTAAAGCAATTTAAAACATACAATTAAAAATAACAAAAAGCAATTAAAATGCAGAACAATTAAAATGTGAGCACGTGGATTCAAATTACAAGAATAGAGATTCCACCTGACCATTAGGAAAGACATTATTTTGTGATAAAATCTGTTCAGTTGTGGAATAGACACTCCATCTTTGAGGGAGTCTTTAAACAGTGGTTGGATGGGCATCTTTCCAGAGTAATGTAGCTGAATATACCTTCATGGCAGAATGGGGTTGGACCAGAGTTCCAGGTCTAAGCTGCTTTGACTCTGTGATTAAAACAACACAGCACCCTCTTCTGAAGTCCTTTCTTTAAAAACTTTCAGTCCTAAAAGTCTATTGGAATAAAATATTCTTTGCCTGCTGACAGACGGACCTCAAGGAGGAGACCATTATAGCCTCCCGGAGAAGAGACTTCCAGTGACATCTTCATTTTCAAAATATCTCACTTCTTCATCAGGTCGCTTCCCTGTTAATGCCTGCTCTCTAGAGCAGGCATTTCTCTAGAGGAAAGGCTAAACTTGCCTCCTTATTCTGCCCGTCCCCCTCCAAATGTGCTGTGCTGTGTATGGGACCATTTAATTCCTCTCGTTGGAAGGGTTTTGCACATAGGAGATGCCTCCTACTGCTGCATACCAGGCTCTCCTCGTCCCCAATCCCAACACGATAAAACAAACAGGCCTTGTTCGGCAACTCTCTTTTTTTTTAAGCCGCAATTTTGCCACAAAGGTCCTAATGGGTTAAGAAAACAATGTGGAGTGGAATTAACAGAGAAGCAGATGAGCCCTGGCGTTTCCCAGAGCTACAGTGAATGGCTTCTTTCATAACTGTTTAATTTTCTCGGCTGGTGGGGGAACCCGGTTGATCTAGGAAGCCGGGAATGTTATTGTGAAGCTGGGGGGCCTCTTGTACAGCCAAAGAGCTTCAGGTCAATTTGTGAAGTTTTTCTCTTTGGTTCGGGTTGGGTTTTGTCTTGTTTTACAAACCACTGAACTCAAAGACAGAGAAGAGCCCAGCTGACAATATCGTGTGGGTGGTGCAAAGAACGGCCACAAACTGCTGTTGGAAAGGGTTTTCTCTGCCCCAAAAACCCCTAAGTCTATGGAGATTGTGGATTCCATGGGAAAGTTCTGTGGATTTTTGTAGAGGAAGAGTCAGGCATGGTGCTACCTCAGCATACAACACATTGTGCTTTTTTTTGGTATGCAGAGAATTGGCTTGTTTAAAAAAAAAAGTGAAAAGTAAAAGTAAAGGACATTGGTTTCCTCTAAAGACCTTTCAACAACTACTGAGAACTAGTGGATCAAGCTCAATGAACATCCGTACTCCAAGATCATGGTACCTTGGTCTCTGGATCCCCAGTTTCCTCTTATCATCTTGTCTCAGTTCTTGAATTAGAAGTAGGGTGAGTCAGAAAAGAACCCAGTTGTTGACCAGACACAATTGGATGAGTAAAATTGTTGAAGAAGACTCATGTTGACATACTGTGTCCCACTAGAAGGTGACTATATTATGGGAAGACATGGAAGAAGACCTTCTCTTCAGTGGTTGTCCATAAGGGTCTTTTAATGCATACTAGATGCATCAGTTTCTTTTGTTCTGCTTTATAAGCAGTTGAGGAGGGACTAATTAATGCTAAGCCCCATTGTACACATTCTATGGGCCCAGAAATGTTGGTGAGATTGCTGTATTCACTATAGACAACATCTCTTTCATAAAAGCTTTTGCTTCAAAGGATATGGGAAGTGAGTGGAGAACTACCAGTGGTGGCTAGTACCTCCCAAGTCAAGTGGGCAATGAATCCACTCCAGAATTTAGTCTCAACTTTAAAAGGAGCTATCTAAGGAACTGGACCATTTCCCCCCAAGGGGATAGCACTTCATACTAAAACCCAAAGTGGATTCACCATCCCAATGACATAGAAACCACCAACTGCCACTAGGAAATGCTATCTATTTTCATCCTGGAACAGCAGGTCCCTGTTGACTGGATTCACTATATGTTCCTGCATTATTTTCTTTCACTTAATTTAAGAATCTCTCTCCCAAATAAAAACCCAGCAGTGGCAAGGTTTTAAGCTTGGTTTTGTAGGTCTTGGATAGCTACTCTGCTGGCCTTCCAGATATCACTTCGCCTTCCTCCATTTTCGCTCTGACTCGTGGTTCCCACTCCTATTCTCGCAGCCAAAATCATCATCTTTTGTTTTCGTTTGTGCCCGCTTGTGCAAAAAAAGAAAAGCCAAGTAATTCCCTATCAGGGCAGTCTGTTTACCCACCCTGTGAATGAGCTCGGCCACTTTCTATGGATGCCCTTTTCACCAAATGGCAACAGACTGAACTTACAAAAGGTTAGATGTTTGCCTGCTAGCAGAAGACGGATCAGCTTGACAAAAGTGGCCACCATAAACCACCCTGTATGAAAGGTCAACAGAAACTATCTGTTAGTACAGGGAGCGGTGGATTAGGAGCTGTTTGGGAAGAGATAAGGGGCCGCTCTAGAAAGCAAGAGGGTACAAAACCAATTAAACGGTGACATTAGAAGGAGATGATTTCTTTCCCCCTAAAGAGATTAGCTCTTGTGGCAATATTGTAATTAAGTCCAATCTTTCCCCACCCTCTCGTATGAGGTCAACCTCTTGGGGTGATACGAGGGCTTTGGAAAATGGAGCTAAAAGTTGTGGTGAGTCCAGCAAGTATGCCCTGTTACATTTTTATTTTTATTTTTTTGTTAAGAATGATGACTTGAATTTGGGTGTTATCAGCCACAGTGGAGGAGCATCATATCGTGGTTTGAATGTGGGACTAGGAATCCAGAAAACCTGCTCAGCAAATCCCCTTTCTATAAACCCACTCTTCTTTCAGTCTCAGAGGAGGGCAATGGTAAACCCCCTCCGAACAAATCTTGCCAAGAAAACTCCATGATAGGGTCACCTTAAATCAGGAACAGCTTGAAGGCACAAAACAGCAACAGCTGTAGTGGTAACAACAACGACAGGCTATGATATTTCCAATTTCTATTTATGATTGTACTGATGTAATCTTTTCCTCTCCCATCCAAAAGCACTTACAAAAGATGAACATGCTAGGGGAAAGATGGCATAAAATAATCTTAATAGAAAAAACCTCTGCAGTTAGGGAACACAGCTTGCAAAGATATGAACATTAGGTGAAATTTTATACAAAAATTCATATATTGTAGAAGAAATTGAGAAGAGATTTAGAGTTTATTTGGGATTTATTTATCATGCGTCAAAGTTCTAGAATGTATTCAGAATCAATCAATTATAATTCTAGAATTTATTTTGAAAAATTAATCGAAGCATTAGAATTCCATAATTTATTAGCAGTTATTCTCATTCTAGAACTTGTTTAGATTTGGCATGTCTTTGGAAGAAATATAGACAAAAATGCATACAAATTTTCATGCAGATAGGGGTTTTTTTTTAAAGAAAAATGATCAAGTGATGTAGGTATAGCAGAAGGAGAGCACAAAACCAGGCTGTGGAACTCCCTCCCACAGGAATCTGTCCTTTCACTGGCAAGTAAAGCTCTCTAGTCTCCTTCTGCTGGCAGATAGAGACCTTTTTTAAATTCTGGGAAACTGAAATTGAGAAATGTTTGCATCCCCACTGTAGACAGTGTTGCAGAAAGGAAAGCGCTTACTGGTAGGGGAAGGGGTTTTGGATGTAGAAGTGGTATTATTGGTGGGAGAGACCATGGTGGGCTTGTGGGTGTAAGCCCCCCAATCTCATTCACCAATTGCATAGGGTAAAACTATACAAACATAGCTGTGCTGCAGCACTGGTTGCAGATTTTTTTGTGATACAGGTAGCACATTATGCACACCCCCTCTTCCTTGCATAGAAATAAACAATCACAAGTTTATCTGTATCATTCGGGGCCTAAAGCAAGCAATAGCCAAGAACCTGGATTGCACTGCCCCCGCGTGAATTTTTCTTCCAGTCCCCAAATCTAGCATTTCAGTACCGTAAAAATTTAGGTGGACATTTGGAAATAGAATTTAGGCCTCCAAAAAGAAAAGAAAAGGGGGGGGGTCAGGCAGAGTAACCAAGGGAAGGCAAACACAGCAAATGGAAGAGTTCTAGGTAAGGATGATTTTCAGTGTCTCCCTCTGCAGTGCTAGAAATTTGGAAACTGGAGGGACATTTCATTGGGGAGCAGAGTTCTTATTTGAGGAGCAATGCTCTCATTTTGCTCCCACACCGTAATTACACCCTGGGTACCCCGACAGGAATTTGCTATGGTATATAACTCTGCAAAAGAAATAGAAATGGTTAGTGGCGGGCTCTTTGAACCAGACTGGCCGCTCAGTTATGGGGTGTAACATTTTTATGTTATTGGAATTGTCTTTTACATACTCATTAAGCATTCTGGCAATTCATCATATCTTCTGTTTCCAGACACGAGAGGCATGCCCTGTTGACCCCTCCTGGATGTTCAATAGATGGCAGACACATTTCTTCTGGATCAAAAATGATGGTCGGGTCTGTGTTACATTTAATTGTTCGGTCATCTTTTTTTCTCTTTCAGAAGATCACATAATCACAAACCCTTCTCATCATGGGGTTGCTTAATTTATTTCTGTTTTAGTTTCAATTTACCCTTGATATGTTTTATGCCTACGGAGTCCTTTTATGTATTCCAAACCTGGGCCAATGGAATGAGCGGTGGCCAATGGAAACTCTGAGTTTTCCAAAATCCAGTTTTCTTGGCTGTGCATCTTACCCAACCTAGATTTCCTGCTCCCAGCAATGTAACACCATTTTTTTCCCTCTCTCTCTTTTCACTTGCCTTACAAGTGTCACATTTTATGCACAGGGTTCACCTGGGGATGAGGGGTGAAAGACCTTTTCTTGTTTTAACCAAATCTCCAGACATTATCCTCCCATTCTTATCGTGCATGTTTTAATAACGGAGTTGCACTAACGCTCATGGTCTTCTGTCTCCATCCCTTATCATCCAAACACTCCAGCCATATTAAAAAAAAATGTGGATAGAATTGCAGACGTCTTCGATAAACTGTGTGTGTTTCATCTTTGCAGCCATTTGAACACAAGGCCATTCGGAGCTTGTCAAAAATTCTCTCCCTGCTTCCCTGCAGATAAGGTTGGTTTCCTTTCTAGGGGAAGCCACTGGGGAATAACGGAGATCATTTAATTTTCTCATTCTTGATGTTCCGTCCGACATCTGCTTTCCCCATTCCTCCCTCCTTCTTTCCATATTCCAGGCATAATGGACCCCCGTTGCAAGAAAGAAGAATATTAAACGGCTCAAGAATCCTCAGGGGGAAATTGCTTGGCTTTACTGCAGAGTCATTGCTAGAAATAAAAATAAAAATAAAATTGTAAATCATTTATTGTTCCCTCTCTGCCTTCACTCAATGCCTTCTTCAAGGGGGAGAAATGCCCCCAAATATAATTAGATCAGCATGTTCTTTGTTTTTTAATTTCATTTTTAATTAGGAGGCTGGAATAGAACGGCTTTGTTAAGGTCGTCTCATGTCAGTTCCTGGATGGAAATACCGGTACACTAGATATTTATAGAGAGAGAATTCTGGGTTGTTGTTTTTTTTTCCTGTTTTGTTTTGTTATCCCTCTTCATCCAAGTTAAATTTCAATCATGGCAGTTAAGGCAGTATTAACCACCTCAAATCAAGTTGCTGCTAAACTCTGAGTCGGTGTGTTTGTTCGAGGGAGAAATCTGGTCATGAGAATCTCTTAGGAAATTCTGCACTAGACTGTTATAGTGCTATTATTCCACTTCCAACATCCTATGGAATCCTGGGGGCCTCTGAGGCCCCTCCCTAAACAGCATATCCCAGGATTCCATAGGATGCTGAAAGTGGAATAATAGCGCTATAACAGTCTAGTGCGGAAATGGCTTTAAGCTGCCCAAAGGCTTCAATGGAGGAGGGGGACCGTCAAAGAAATGGATTCCTGCATAGACGCTAATGCATATAAATGATACTTGAATTACTTCCATATCTGGGATTTTAAAGGCTGGAAAGGTTAGCATTCTATCGGCAAGTTGCAGAGTGATTCAAGGAAAGTAGCTCTGGGCAACTCTATTACACAGCATGACTGGCAGACTTAAATTGGCTGGAGCAGCATCTGAGTCAGTTCATGCCTCCATCTCAGAAAATGCTTGATTTTAATAGGAAGGATGAATTGGGGGGAGCCAGCTAAAGTACTTGCCCAAAGACTGGGAGTTTGAGGTTGTATTAACTCATGTTGTGAAATGCTGACGTAACTATTCTACCATGTCTAGGAAAAGTGGATTGCATCCTTGTCCCTGTGTGGTTGGCTACCACTCCTGGCTATAGTCCAGGGCTTTCCTTGACATCATCAACTTCATGCCATTCTTTGGACTCAACACCAAGAAAGGAAGAGACCTTTCTCATGGGTGGTACCCTCTGGCTGGAGTCCTGACAGTGATGTAGATGTGCTCTACGCACCTTGTTTTGAACTGTGAGTAAGGAGCTATTCTTTAGTCTCATGCATGCTATGCAAAACCATCACCACCACCCAGGAAACTGCCATGCTTCTTGCTCTAGAAGAGAGGAAGGCTGTAGGCAGTAGGACTTTCCCTCATCTTCACTGGAGTTTGCTTCAAAGAGAGGAAGCCAAATGACGTCATTCCTTTGTTTCTCTCTGAAGTATAGCGGAAAAGAGAGGCTGTCCCTGCTACCTTGTCACCTCACTCCCTCTCTGTTTCCCTTCCACCACTTTTTGATGACCATAGTAGCAACCCTGCATGGCTCAGTAGATGTCTGTAAGGGTCTGAGTCTGTGACTAAGTCCTTGCAGGATTCGGCCTGCAAGGATCCTTGCCATGATCCTGTTCTTTGTGTAATCTTGCTGTGATGCAGGACAGCTGGAATGATTAGGAGCCAGCTATATAAGGACTGGGTTTTCTCTACAGTCTTTGGTATAGCAGTATAGTCTCTAGTGCTGTTTGTGGCCTCTTCTGATTCTTTGGTGTTCCTGACCCTGTTGACAGCTGATCCTCAAGACTCGGCCCTGTTTTCTGGCCCTGTGGACTCTTGTTAACCAGTAGGCTTCTACTGCCTTGAACCCTTGCTGTGCCCTGACCTTCTGCCTGTCTCTTGAACCTGCCTCCTGCCTCTGGCCCTGTGTATGCCTGTTGTCCAGAAGAGTCTGGGTGCCTTGGGCTCTTATGTGCCCTGACCCTTGGCTTCCTGACCTAGTGCCTGTCCCTTGGCCCAGCCCTGGTGCCTGTACCAGTTGGTCCTTGGTGCCCATGCCTTGGACCTGGACAATGCCTGGGGATGATGAGAGGCATGGAGCTAAGTACAGTTGGCACAATTATGTTCTGCATGCAGGATCTAGGATCACCACCTCTATGTCCAAAGTCCTTCTTGTTGTCCTCATTTAAAAAAAACAGATACAAAGTTCATATTAAGTTACATTATCTTCTTAAAAGGAGGTGCCCAGGCATCACAAAACAGGCATTTGGGGCTCCATGGGGGGGGGTCTGTGTGCTAACCTTTGCCCACCAGTGTCATTTGAAATATTCTGCCCCTCTTTGCCTGTCCAGGACAGTTTGAAGAAGCCATCTCAAGATGAATTAAACCTGTTAGGTAATCACATATGGCATCCGTTATCTTCTATGATAACCTCCATTTCATTTTTTACTTAAATTCATTAGCTGCCTTTCTGAATAATGCATTAACTTGCTATAAGATGGCTTACCTGGGGGGGGGGAATCAAATCAAAGAAGAATCGAGTGCAAACATGAGGCTCAGAAAAACAAAATGAATCAAGCCAGTGTTAGCCAAGATTTTGTCCCCTCATTTTTATATTTTATCTGCCATTTTTCTACCCCTTCCATAGATACAAGGCTCATTTGTGGTAGAAAGATACAACAGGTTACACATAAATTGAAATGAGAAAAAGTAAAATAACAAACAATAAGAAGGAACAGTAGAGCTAGAAGTATGGTGGGTTCAGTAGCATAGGCAGCTTGGCCTAGTTTGTTGGAGGCTGTGGTGTTGATCTGATATGGTTGAATCTCATCTAGATCATGGCTTTATACTTATTTATTTTTTTTATAGATAGCCACTGTGGTGTATTGGTTTGAGTGTTGGATTAGGACTCTGGAGACCAGAGTCTGAACCCTTGCTCAGCCCTGAAAACTTACCGGCTGGCCTTGGGCAAGTCACACTCTCTCAGCCTCTGAGGAAGGCAAAGGCAAAACACATCGGAAGACATCTTGCCAAGGTTCACCTTAGGGTGGTCACAAATCTAAAGTGGCTTAAGGGCACCCAAGAACAGCAACATCATTTTTAAATCCATTGTACATTGGCCTGGGGGTCCTGGTACCCTGGGGCCATTTCTGCCCTACACTCTTATAGTGCTATTATTCCTCTTTCAACATCCCTATAGGATCGTGGGGTTTGCAGTTTAGGGAGGAGCCTTTAGAATTCTCAGCCAGGGAGCTCTTTGGCCTCAGTGAACTACAAACCCCAGAATTCCACAGGAGGTTGAAAGTGGAATAATGGCACTATAGCAGTGTAAGGCAGAAAGGCCCTGAGAAGCAAGACAGAAATGCTACGAATATATGTATGCAACTATGCCACATGTGCAGATTTGCTCCCCCTTTTGCTCCCTTTTCCCTGCTTCTCCTTCTCATCCTCTCTCCTCTGTCTTGTTTCCCCTTCTTCCTGAAACAGCCTTTATTCCCAAGCTGGCTTGAACTGGACCCAGCAAGCAGCTCCTCACAGGCCTCCCAAAGAAATCTCTTTGGGCACATTTCCCTGCTGTCCTTTGTGATTCCATGCAACCTCCTATAAAGCCCTTTGCTTGTTTTATGCCCCCTCATGGGAGTTCAATCCAGGTCAGCAACTACACCCACAATTAAACACGACACTCTTCAGGCCGCCACAGAGAGAGTACTAATTCTTCATGAAATAATGTTTTGTGCTCCGGCGCAGTCCTCTTTGGAAGCCGCCATTATCTCTCATTTCCTGGCCATCTGGCTTGCCGTTGTCTTCCACTGATGAATAATAAATATCCTCTGTGCATTTCTTTTCCTTTTTTTTTCCAAGTCAAACCCACTGAAATCCCTCTCCCATGTGCCTCTGGGGAAAACGTGTTCCTCTTGGGGAAGGCGGAAAGACACAGTAGAGTCCAGAGTTGTTACAGCTGGATGGAAGCCATGCTGGTATTATCACTGCCTTAAATGGGCTGGACTTATGGCTGAAATACAACGATCTATTTCAACAGGAGGAAGCTTGGGGACTCTGGGACTGAGCCCTTTCGCTTCATTCTAATACATTCACCAGTCTTTAAGGACTCACAAGACTCTTGGTTTTGCTGCAAAAGACAGGCATGGCTCAGATGCTACCCATCTGGAAAGTGGCTTTATTCTCGGTTAGTAGAAAAACTGGACACTCTTAAAAATGAGCATCATTTGTGGCTTACTTATTTTTTGTTTGTTTGTTTGCATTGTCCCAGAATCATAGAAGTCTAGAGTTAGAAGGGAACCCCAAAGTTCCTATAATCCCCAACCACTGTGAATAAGTACTATTAATAATAGCCTTCCAGGACTCTATTTTGGAGACAGGGCTCAGTGCCTCGGCCAAGTTCACACTAAAGACTGGAATGGATTCCTTGCCCCTACCGAGATGAAAGCCCCAACAATGCACTGTTTCAATGTTTTCTTCTGTTTGACTTTGATGCTTTTTCAAATCTTTTCTCTCGCTCCCTCTGCTTCACATACGAACATGTTGGATTCCAGTGCTTTGCTTAATCCTTGCAGCTCTTAACAGCTTTCTGGATTTAGCATTTAATCTGCGGGTTATCAAATGAAGACCTTTTCTGCTCTCTTTGCTTTCTTCTCTTTTTTCTGGCAAGAGGAAGGAAGGAAGGAGATAGAAAAGAAGAGAATGAATGGGTGAATGGATGCTGCAGTTCAGTTAAAGCCAACCGATAGAAGAAGCAGATACACACACACACACAACTTTCCTAGGGAAAGGGGCAGCAGATGGGGAGACATTTGGGGCCCCTCTGCTTGGTATGAAAAGGCATTTTTGACCAAGATCTGTATTATTTATTTGCTTGCTTATTTATTTATTTCTGGCATTTCTCCTCTGCCTTTCTGTTGAAACTAAGCTCCAAAGAGGCTTATAAATTCAATTTAGAAACAATAAAATCATGACGAATCATTGAAAGCAGATGCAGAGCTCCCAAACAAAGAATGAAAACAGCAGTAAAAAAAGCATGAAATGAGAAGCAGAGTAAAACCAATCAAATGTAGAAGTTGTTAAAAGTGTGGACAAACAGGACAGACTTGGCCGGGTGGGCGGTAAGAAATAAACATAAGATTAACCAGTCTTGGTCTGGGATGATCCCATGACCCTTTTTTGGAATATTTTCTAAGATTCTTCTACCCCTACACCAGAATAAGCGAAATGCTTGTCTAGATGGCATACATCTCCTTTCCTCCTTCCATCACCTGAATATATATTCAAAAGATTTGGTTACCAATAGCTGAAAATTTAACAGGGCCCCTTTCAGTTCATTTCTTGAGTGGGAATGCTTAGGGACGTAAGTAATTGATTTTGCTTTTCAATGCAAGAATGGAGACTTTCCAGATTTTGTCCCCATTGTGTGAACTTACAAGTGTGTTTTGAGTTTGGTGACTTTTCAGGCTGTAGACTCTTTTTTTGTGAAAAAAATTTTTGTGCAAAATCTTGGATTTTGCATGAAAAGTTTGAATTTTGTGCAAAAGCTTTTCTCCTATATTGTTACATTATCACCTCATGGTAGTGGCCATTTGTAATCAGTGAAACAAACAGTTCCAATGTAGGACCTTGACCAATTAGTATTTCCCTCTCTTCTCTCCATAAAACACATGCGGTTTTAACAACAGGTCCTTGGAACCCATTGCTAAAGGATGTGGTTGTTAAAAAAAGTAGACATCAGGATTCAAAATAAAGGAAACAGACAAATGGACTAGATCAACACTTGTCAAAGATTGGTCTTCCAGATGTTTGAGACTTCAGCTCCCAAAATTCCCAACTATTGGCCATGTTAGCTGGGATTTCTGGGAATTGAAGTCCAAAACATCTGAGAAGCACTGCACATGATCATTCATGGAAGAGAAGACTAATTAAGCATGTTATTACATAACTCTTACATTGAGGTTATTCCATGACTAAGCCCCTTTTTGCATGGCATTTGCCATGTGAAAGGGCCCCTGGAGCATTGCACGACTGCGAGGAGCGGTCCACACAATGCACTCTCAATTGCGCGATGCTTCAGGGGCTGGCAGGTGTGAATTGTGCACTATTTCATTTTTGGTTTTGAGTCGAAAATGGTGCACAATCGTGCATCACTCCGGGGCCCTGCACACACTTGCCGTGCGTGCGGAACTCTGGAGCTGCGGCGCTCGTGCTTCCTGCCCCAGCACAGCCTGGGAAAATCCCAGGCTGCACTGTGGAAGGAAGAGGAGAGGCACTTGTGCTACCTGCTCGTGAGCAGGCAGCAGCTGCGGAGCTGAAGCAACAGGGACACAAGAGCCTCTCACCAGAGGCTGCTTGTGTGATCCCCACACCCCAGTTCCACAAAAAGGTGAGTTGCGGAAAGGACCTAAACCTGGAAGCTGGGCAAGATAAGAGACAATTTTGTTCCAGGTTTTGGCCTATAATAACCTTTCCTAAGATTTTGCAGACTATAGAAAACATACTTGAAACCATGAAATCAGGCAGGCGTCGTCTTGTCATTGGATTTGGATGGGACGCACCTATTCCCACCGCAGAGTCATCTATCACTATAGGATTGTTGTAACATCAGTGCTTTGTCCCACCTCAGGAGACCTTCAGATCTTCCTTGTTCAAAAGAGACCAGATGGATTTTAACCTTTTGGCAATAACTTTCCTTCCTCACCCAGGTTTTACAACCCCCCTCTTTAAACAAAACACATCTGTCAGTGAGAGTTTCTTAATCAGGTATTCAGCCCAGAAGATTTATTATGGATGAGGAATCCATTCAGGTGGGGGGAGAGGAGGAGGAGGAGGAATAATGAATATTTGTCTTAATTTTTTCACATTACAAAGTTGGACTGTGTTCCTTTCTCAGTTCAGGTGAGGTGGGGTCTCTGGTTTGCTCATCTCTCAATCATGCCCTACAAAAGCACCCAAACAAACATGAAATTGAGCAGTTGAGCTCTGAGGCTCTGCTTTCCAGGGCTCAACTTTGATTGAAAACCTTGTGAGTGATTTCATCTCTGTCACGCTGTATAAGTAGTTACCGGGAGCCTTACATAAAGCATCAATTACAGGCAAAGCTCCTTCAATTCCATGCCTGTTTGAAGTTGAATCTTCCCAGCAACTTCCTTCTTTCTTTCTCTCTGCCTCTCTCCCCACCCTGCCTCCTAGCACATAGCTCATAGCACTGTGAAATCACATTCCTTCTGTGATCCCTGATTGTTTACTGTAACGTTCCATTAAAAATAAGTAAGTTAGCAAGCTTCATCTACCCACATGTTGCTAAATCTGATTGGCTACATAGCACTGTGAAATCATCATATTGATGGCAAGATCCCTGATTGGTTAGTAGCAGACTCCATTAAAAAGAAAGAGGATGACATTCAATTTCATGCTCACATAAGGCCTTTCTGTGCTACATTGTTATAGTGCTATTATTCCACTTTCAACCTCCTGTGGAATTCTAGGGTTTGTAGTTTCCTGAGGCCAAAGAGCTCCCTGTCTGAGAATCCTGAAGGCCCCTCCTTTAACTGCAAACCCCAAGATTCCATAGGAGGGTGAAAGTAGAATAATAGCACAATAACAGTGTAGTGTGGAAAGTCCCATAGTGTCAATGTATACACACAGAGTTACTCGGTGGGTATATTGTACCACCTTTCTGCTCAATAATAATGTTATACGTTGTTGTACAGTGTTGACTTGCACATGTTCTAGTGTGCTTATTTATAGCCCACTTGTGCAATGGGAAATGTGCAATGGCTGTTTCTGCAATCCCAGTTGGTCAAGTGGCTTCTCAATTCTGAGGAATAGTTATATAACATTCAAGAGCATGTAAGTCCATGCAACATGGTTAAATTTGAGGAACTCCTCCTATACAACATTGAATTGAATATACCCATTGCCCAAAAAGCACAATCAGAAAAAAAATACAACCACATGTATGAAGCAATGTGTGTGTGTATGTGTGTGTGTGTGTTTGTGTAACACAAACAAGAGAAGGAGTAGGAGTATGTTTGTTTAAATCTCACTTTCATCCAAGCCTGGAACACAAGGCAGCTTAGAAAAGTTTTTTAAGGTACAGGTGAAAAATTTCACATGATGCAAAAGGTTAAAATATAATTAAACTATAAATAGAACTAAAAGCAGCGTGACCATTCAAAAGAAAGACAATGCACATTGACAATACAGTGCATTGTGAAAGGCTCTTTTCCCCGGACAATTAGCCCTCCAGGGCTTGCTGAAGTACAAATGGTTTTCAAAAGGATGGCAAGAATTGTTCCAATATAGCTCCTGGTTTCTTGATTCTGGTCTCAGTAAGAGCATCACATCAGTAGCAGCATCACACCATGAAATCTGATTGGTTGCACAGTGTTGTGAAATTATCTCATTCAGGATGTGATCCCTGATTGGTTGGGATCATCCTTCATGAAAAGCAAGGGATGCCTCTCTAAGAATAAACCAGCACTAAGGCAAAGCAATTGCGGAAATAGTAACAGCAGAGGTGGTGGGAGGAGTGAAAAGAACCCCCAACATGCTTGATAATTAAAGTGTGTGTGTGTGTGTGGCAAATATGCCTCCTCTGACTACTCTATTTTCAGCCCCCAAATCAACGTGGGTGGAGAACATGTGGAGCAGTTTTGGTTAAAAGTAGCTTGGTGAGACATTTATGGATTATAGTTAAGGAAAGAGCAGCTGGGCAGACAGTAGGGGGATGCCTGGCTGTCTCTCCCCTGCTCCCTCTGATCATATTAGCTTGCTGAATATTTCATCAGCCATCACGAAGAAAGCTCTCTCTCGCCTTTCTTCCACTTCTGGAAAGACTCTGGCTCTCCTGTGAAGCTTTCAAGATTTATGCCACACACACATCAACGCACACCCGCTCTCTCCTCCAGCTGTCAGAGAGCGGTGATGGCTCAGGATGGCATGAGGTTGTTGCCGTGGCCATTTCTTTCTCCTGCAGTTTGCTGATTTCACCGCACCCTGCACTCACTTTGACCCCTCCAGGGCTTGTTTAATGCAATCCATGACACTCTGAGATGAAAAGAAAAAATTAAAAGTTGCTTCAGTGTGTGAAGGAAACATGCTCAACAGGGGTCTAAATGGTTTTCCATGGAAAGAACAGGGTGACACTAGAAGTGGTCTTGGAGTTGTGCTTGCTAATTCAAAGGAGGTGCATCCAGGATGGTGAAGGGTGGAAGGAAGGAGCACTCCTTGGCTGGAGAAATCTGACAGTTCTGCTCTCTCCTGCATGCTCTTAAATGTAATTTTTTTTTTTCCCTATCTCAAATTATGAAGAAATCAAAGCATTTTGGCTGTCGACGTTGGTGGCTTTGGAGCCTTTCAACATCATGTGGAATTCTGGGGTTTGTAGTTTACTGAGGCCCAACAGCGCTCTCTGGCTAAGCATTCTCAGTGCCCCCCCCAAACTGCAAAACCCAGGATTCCAGAAGATGTGGAAAGTGGAATAATAGCACTATAACGGTGTAGTGTGGAAATGGAATTATATTTTTTTTCCCATTGTCATTCTGAAGCAATGTGTCAAATTTTGGTTAATTTGTACCAAAATTAAGAAAAATGAAATGTTTACCTGTGCCTACCCTTAGGAGATGTTCTTATATTACCAGTACTTGGGGAAGTTACTTCTGGGGCTACAGCTCCCAGAATTCCCCAACCAGCATGAGGGATGCTGGAAGATGTACTCCAAAAAGTAATTTTATCAAGTGTTGCACATTATCTCTGGGGCTGTTCAGACTGCTTGTCACACCCCTGAATGATCTAAAAGATTGAGTAAAAGAGTTTTGATTGAACTGCTTTGCATTTATAGACAAGGGATGGGATTAATTTTTTAATACCAACCAGAGGAGAACTACTGAATCCATCATAGAACTGTGAATCAACCTGTGGGCAGCTCCCACTGAATTCCACATGTCTGCTCTCATTGAGTCTAGCAAGAGAATTTAGATCTTGGCTAGATTGCAACTTTGTTGTCCTAATTCTGGATTAACAACCCTTGGCTTTTAGCTGGTGCTCTTACTAAATTTGGGCATGGGAAACATTCAAAAACGACTCCCCATCCCAGAGATAATGAGTTTTCAATGATCCAGATGAAAACGGCTTTGAACTTTTGCTCAGTTCATGAATACGGTTGGTTTCTTCTGTGCTGCCCCTTTCCATTTCTCTCTCTGAAATGTTCACCTCCTAGGTGAAGCAAACTGATGGTAGGGTTTGGTCCCTTGTGTTTCATTAGGTTTGAGAGCTTTGGCAATCCAGCACCCAGAAGCCCTAGTGAACTACAATTTCGAAAGGTTATTCCTCTAGGAAAATTCAACAATATCCAAAATGCGCATGATGGTGATACGTTTATTAGAAAAAGCAAAAAAGGAGTGTTAATGTCTAATAGATGTGCTGTGGAAAAGAATCAGAATCCCTGTATGTTGAAAAAAGAGATGATTTTGGTCTTGAAAATACCCCAACACGTTCCAACCTTGAAATATCTTTATAGTCAAATTTGTTGCAGCAAACAGAACCAAAAATTTATTGCCTGAATTTTATTGCCCTTTGTTCCCAGTCCCCTTGTGGCTAAGAAGGGGTGGGGTCTCTATCTGCATCAACCTGCCCTGGAGACCACCTTAAGCACCGCCTTCACCTAACTTCTCCAGGAAGATGAGACTCTGAGACTCTGACACTGTCACTTTTATTCTCTTGTATGTTTATTAAAAGCATCCTTACCCTGATGAAGAATCTAGTAAGCTTCTAAAGCTAGCATAGTATTTTTGGACTACAGTGCCCAGAATCTCCAAGCTAACATGACCATTTGCCTTAACAGCTGGGAACCCTGGGAGCTCAAAACCTAGCTTTTCCAAGAAGAAATACTGGTTTGAGTGTTGGACTTAGACTTCAGCAGACCAGGGTTCGTATTTCCACTTGCCCTTAGAAACCCTTTGGGTGTCCTTGAGCAAGTCATGCTCTCTCAGCCTCAAAGGAAGGCAATGGTTAACCTCCTCTGAATGAATCTTGCTGAGAAAACCCTATGATAGATGTGCCTTAGGGTTGCCATAAGTTAGAAACAAATTGAAGGCACACAACAATAGCAACAACTGGACACAAAAACAAACAATGAGAAATTGTTGAGCAGCACACTGGCAAATCTTTGCTCTGCCATGAAAATCCACTGAGTGAGCTTGGGTAAGTCACACTCTTCCAGCCTCAAAAGAAGGCAAAGGCAACCCCCTTCTGAAGAAATTTTTCCAAGAAAATATCATAATAGATTTGTCTTGGGGTCATCATAACTCAGAAATGGCTTAAAGGCACACAACAGGTAGAAGGTGGCATTGCAAGTTGAACAAGGTAGGTGGTACATGGTTTTCATCGACGTGACAACACTTGTTGCTTCCTTAGTTGGCCCAGGCATTAATAAATGGATGGCTTTCCTTTTGGGTTCTGTCTTCTATCACTACCTATCTCTGTTAGCCTGAATAAGGCAAACAGAAGACTTATCACCTCGCTTTGCAAGCGTCTCTCATTCCTAATTTACATGCCAGGCGGTGTGACAAACTCAATTTGTAGAACATGATAAACAAAAGCTCTCCAACCCAGGCTCAATGTAATGGAATAATGTTGTTGGAAACACCCATTAAGTGGAACAGGAGACACTGGGGGGAAGGTGCATGTCCATTTCCACAGATCAAATTATACTAAGCTGGATATCTCCACTGGCCATTGGCTGTGCTGTCTGAGAATAATGGGAGATGTAGTCTGACACAGGTGGAGACATCAGCTGGAGGGAGGTTGATCCCAAGTCTTTCACTTTTAATTGGAATCCTGTTGGTAACTGATTCCTATGTAAGTGCCGTACAGAAGTCGTTGGACATTTTTGCTTGATGCTGAACCACTGCACTAAATCCAAGTTTGCGCCATGACATTGTGCAATGAATGTGGCTTGTACATGTATTTGCATGCACATTGCACATTGAGGTGCCTGGTGCATGGGTATGCATCACACATTTGGATAGGCTTTGAGTTGCAAATTTGGGTTCTTGGTTCAGTCGTGCATGATTGCCATTCAGCACAGGGGCTGCATTGCACGATTATTGAGTAAGTCCATATGCAAGACATTCATTCTACACAACACCAATGCAAGATCTTGGACTTTGATAGCAATGCATTGCCTCCATTTACAACTGGCTATTGATGAGATTGTTCCTAATTATATCTCAGGGATTCCTAATTATTCTTCTGGACTATGGAACTCCAAATGACCTGTTCCTCTTTTCAAACCAGAATTGCATGTGTTGTAATCTGTTGCATAGAGAAGACACTGGGGGAAAAAACCCTAAACTGTAGTAAGTTTTTTTCAGGGTGCATAGAAGTAAAAGAATATTCAAAAATATTTTGAAAAATCAAAAAACAAAAAAGGAATCAAAAACAATATCTTAAAAAATTCCTCTTTTCTTTTTTGCATGACTCCTGAAATTCCCTTGCCAGCATTACTAGTTGTACTCCAAAAATGTAACCTTTCTAAGCATCACCTCCAATAAGATTTCAGCTTCCTCTTTTTCAGATTTCTTGCCTCCAATCCTTCCTCCGCCTACCTCTTGTCTAGTCTCTCGTCCCCTGCCAAACCTCCAGTGTGCAGATTCACTTCGGCCCACTGAGTGTGTCGTTCCACATTACAGGAGTTTGTAGAAGCTGTTGGTGCTCCATGGTTGGAATCCTGTTTATGAGTCCCAACAAGAGTAGACCAATGCACTCAACTGTTGAATGGTGAGTCAACTTATGGACGAATCTCTTTGATTCAATGGGTTTCCTCTAATCAGATGTAATAGGAAGGTTTAGGTTCATGATTGAGCCTTTATTTTTGGCAGTCAGCTTTGTGAACATTCTGTGGCATCACCAAAGTGCAGCCAATGGCACGGCTCACAGATTGTCAGCAGATTACAGATCTTGCAAAAGCATCTCATTCTGGTGCCACAAACAAAGTTGCCTGTGCAAATTTTATGTCTTCCAAAAGTGGTCTTGCTACAGGCTTTTTAATATATATATATTTTTAAAGCAAGACATAGAAAAAATCCAGCCAGAAGTATATTGGTTCTCCTGCCAGTTGAGCAGCTGCTAACAGGGATGTACTTTTGACCCCCTCTGCCTCCCACCCCTTCCTTCAAAAGGGTGATTGCTGGCTTATTCATGTCCATCAAAGCCCACATTCCTTTCATTACAACACCACCTCCTATCTCTCCTTGCTCCCCACCATATGTCAGAGAAACTGAGAAACACTTGCTTTTTCTCTTCACATTTGAGTTACAAACTCAAGGGAGAGGAAGTCTAAAATTAGAACATGCTAAAATCAGTGGCACCAAAGGAAATGAATTTTAATGTCATTCAAACAGAGTCACTCTCAAGAGGGGAATATGTGGATGTACCTTGAAAAAGTAATAATTGATGATGATGGCAGAAAAATGTGAAAATATATAGATAGATGGCATAGTTGGTTGCAATCTCTTAAACCCATTTCACAGAATTTATACATCTTTGGAGGAGTTTCCATATAAGTTTCCATATAAGCAGACCTTCAAGCTGTGCAGAATTAGGGGCTCTTGTAGAATTCATTATTTCTGCATTCCAAGAGGAACTATCTGATTGGCACTGACTGATTTAACATGTTGTACAGGTTGGAATGTGCAGTCCAATCCCGTGCATAGTTATGCAAACGCAAGGCCTATTTAGTCCAAAGGAAATTTTGTTTAGAGCTTAGGGGTGCTGGGAATCACAGTCTAACAATGGCCAAAATCCTACTTTGAGGACAAGAAGTGTAACTTTGGCCATTTCCACACCAGACAATTATAGTGCTATTATTCCACTTTCAACATCCTATGGAATCCTGGGGTTTGCAGTTTAGGGAGGGGCCTTTGAACTGCAAACCCCAGGATTCCATAGGATGTTGAAAGTGGAATAATAGCACTATAACAGTCTAGAGCAGAAATGGTCTTTTTGTTCATGGAGTAACATGATGATTGAACAAAGCTGCCTTGTTAGTGAGCTGAAATATTGTGTGACTAGATGCTCATGTGCAATGCATGGGTTCTGGCCAACCTTGGAAGGTTTGAAATCTTCTTGGGGACAAAGGAGCATGGATAGGGAGAGGACATTGTCATTATCTGGTTGTTCCTGAGCTTAGAATGCAGGGATGAATTTGGGGAAGGGATTTTATTGGAAGAAAGTACATATAAGGAGCATTCAGTGTTGCATTTTTGCACCACCACGGGATGTCCGGGTCTGGAAAGCCATGTTGCATCGAGGAACACGCAGTCAATATCTCCACCCTGATCTCGGCCTGAGGCTTTTGTACTTCTCTGCTTCCTTGCCATTTCTCTCCAGCAGTCGGAGTGAAGGAAATGAATGAACTGAAAGCCCCAAGTGCCTTTCCAGGCTGGAGAGTCTCTGGAAAAGCATTTCCTCTGACACAGCCATTCAATGGTAGCTTTATTTTTTATAGTTTTATCAATTGGACAGTTTTTCAGAGAGGCTCTAATTATACTTCTCCCATGGACTGCTTTTCTTCTGAGCAGCTGGCTTTGTGTTTCCCAGCCTCAATTTCCCAACCTCCTCTAGAGCCGGCATTCAGTTTCATCCGTTTTACAAAACTGCACAAAAACATAAACCTCTAAATCGAAAAATTGCCTGACATTTTAGGACCTGAGGGTGGGGGGAACTTGCCAACCTACATGTTCTGCTTGATTTCAGCTGCCACCTAACACAACAGCAAGGAAAGCTCAATTCCCTGCTTGGCCATGGAAATCCAGTGGGCGACTGGGTCACACACTCAGCCCCAGAAAATCTACTGATAGGTTTGCCTTAGTGCCGTATATGTTGCAAAAAACTTGAAGGCACACAACAACAACAATATGAAAAATTCTCAGTCTTTCCCAGCTGTACCTGGAGAGGCTGGGAACTGAACCTGAAAACCTTTGCACGCAGAAAAACAAGGTGGGAATTGGACGAGGGACTGAGAATTTTTCATGTCTCTGATTCTCTGGAGAAGAAAACAGTGGGAGCTTTTTTTTTGCAAGTGCAACAACAATACTAAGGCGCCCTTGACAACTGTAAAATATATTTAGAGAGCTAATTTTTGTGTCAGTTCTTGAGTGGGGAGGGGGGAAATCAAAAGGTAGCAGCTGTCTCGAGTTAAGGAATTGCTTCTTTAAGCCTACAGACCTGAGCAGGTGGCAGCAAGAAGCCAAGGGAGTCTGACGGAGAAATATATTCACTTCTCAAAATGGGGAAGGGGTGACTAAAACATCAGATGAGGAAAGGCTTGGCCCCTGAATTTTATTTGTATATTTACTTATTTAGGGGGACAAAGTAGTGAGTTGAAAGACCACACCGGAGCTTGATATGCTAAATTAACTTCATGTTGTGATTTGGGCAAACTGAGCTTTGCCCATTGCAGAATTCACTTTTGTGCCTTCCCATTCCAAAAAACAGAATCTGTTTTTTTAAAAAACAACAACAACAACAACATCAACATATTTTTTAAAAAATGCATCTTGCATCCAGTTGGTGTTTAATGTCCCCATCCTTTGTCTTACTCATGTAGGTGTAGTTTTTTGACTGTGGTATGACTTTCTTATTCTGTTCACAGTGGTACAAGCTAGAGATGTGATTCTTTGCAAATTTCAAGCCTAAAAGAAGCAATAAGTAATTTTGTAATATTCTTCCGGCTGCAAGAAAATGCTCAAAAATTGCAGTTTTCAAAGATTATTTGCAGTTTGGGTCCTATTTTGTATGAAATTTGTACATGGGCTTTTTTTTTGCTCCGAGGACCACATTTTCTATAAAATTGCATGTTGGAGAAGAATTCTTATTGGAGAAAGCAATGTCCTACCACCCCAGTCCACTCCATAGATCCATCCCTACATACTCTGAACATTATAAATCCATGCTCTGGGCTGATTTTATGGCCCCCTTCAGAATATGTGGGACAGTGCCCTGCAGCAAACACGCCACTTGCGAGGCACTGGGGAGGTTATTTCCTGCTTCTGTTTATGAAGCATTTTCTTTCAGTAATTAAATGACAGAAACCAAGAAGGAATATTGAGAAATAGCTTTCCAACAACACCCAGTGAAAGGAGGCCAGCTAATTTTTACCGTAACTGCTGTCCTTTATAAATCCTCCAGTGACAGATAAGAGGAGGTTTTGCCTGAGACTTTCCAAGTGGTGCTTGTGAAAGGAGTTGACTTATAGACATTAAAACTTCTTGAGGCTTCTTTGACCATTTAGGGAGATGAGAGTGGGTAGAAATTGAGCCATGAAATTATCATGGGGGCCCTCCCTAAACTGCAAACCCCAGGATTCCATACGATGTTGAAAGTGGAATAATAGCACTATAACAGTCTAGTGCGGAAATGGCCAAAGAGAGCTCAACGGTTGTTCTGGAATGAGAATCGGGTTCCTCGATGGAAGAGCATGTCTTTAAGAACCTAAAGAAGATATAATGGCTAATTCCGTTTTATGCTTTTCATATGTCATTAATTTTCCATTACATGAGCAAATGAATTATATACACAAAATTTCATAGCTTTGGTGGGAAAACAGTCACTGGGTTTTTGACTTCTCATTAATCTGGTGTCACCCGTGTACAAAATGCGGAGATGTTTAACGCCAGGCATTGGCAGATTAACAAATTGGCTGGGCTAGTATTACACGGAGTATCATTAAACTGTCAGGAAAGTGCTAAAACAATAGTGTTGGATGGGATCTGGGAGCAATTGCAGGGACCCTGCAGCAGGACTGGGACTCAATCTATTAGGAAACATGGGGCAGGCATTTTGGGGGCTTTTTAATGTCGCACAATAAACATTAGCTTTTAAAAGGGATAACAACGATGTCAAAAATGTCAGGAAAAGCTTTGTTCGCTATCGCAAGAGACATAGCATTCTCTTTTCGTTCTAATTCAAAAGGGGGAGGTTGATGAGAGGACTAAGGGACTTTCCACCCTCCACTGTTATAGTGCTATTATTTCACTTTCAACATATCCTGTGGAATTCTGGGGTTTATAGTTTCCTGAGACCAAAGAGCTCTCTGGCTGAGAATTCTCAAAGGCCCCTCCCTAAACTGCAAACCCTAGGATTCCATAAGAGGTTGAAAGTGGAATAATAGTGCTATAACAGTGCAGTGCAGAAAGCCCCCAAAGTGGTTTTGATGTCATAGTAGAATATTCATGTTCCACTCTTCCATTAAAGAGAAATCACTGAGAAGCAGAAACATTTCTTTCTTTCTTTTTTTTTACTACAAGCGTCCCTTGGCTGTTGGGGGATTCCCCCATGGCTGTTGGGGGATTCTGGGAGTTGCTGTCCAAACAAGTGAGTTTTCCAAGCATGAGTGAGAGGAAGGCCCTTCCTTCTATGCCTCTACCGATGGTCTTCTAAGGAGCCTCTGGAGGGTCAGGTGTGAAGCAAGAAGCTACATTAAATGACCCGTTGGCCTGATCCAGATGGATTCTTTTGGCATTCTCATGTACAAGCAGCCGCTGCTGCCAGGGCTCCTATTAAGCTGCTTCTTCAGCTGGCTTTGATTTCATGGACTTTCTTCCTTCCTGGCAACAACCCAGGTAAGCCTAGGAGTCTGCCTTCTAGCCCCTGAGATCACAAAGATTACCCTCAAAGAGCAGGAGATGCTGTAACTAGAGACACATCTTGTCAGTCATTGTTTCCTCTCTGTGACAACTGTCCCGGGGGTCCACCACAGGGAGGAAGCATTAGACATATAAAACAGCCCTTTAAAGAGAATGTTTGTTTAATAATGCAGAGGAAAAGATAAACTAAGATCATATGGATTATTCCAAAAGACCTGATGGGCTCATCACGGTAAGAGCCATCAGTTGCAAGGGGAGAAGGATGTCCATTCTGCTGGTGACTGAAGTATGGAGAAATGATGTTTGCAACAGGTATGGAGCAGTCAGACCAGCCAAGGTTACTTAGTTAAGTTGATATAAAGATTCTGGCCTTTTTTATTAATATTGATTCCTCTGTAGCCCACCTTTGGCCCAGCACTGGGACTCAGGATGGCTCAGAAAGATTAGAACAAATGCAAATTAAGATACATATGCAAACATCGATTAAAAGAAAACTTTTAAAAGCAATTTGCAAGGCACCAAGAAACACCCTGTAGAATTAAAACTGGAAGCCAGAGTGCTGTAGTGGTTCAAGCAATAGATTATTAGCCATGTTTAAATATTTGAAGGGATGCCACGTAGAGGAAGGAGAGGGCTTGTTTTCTGCTGCTCCAGAGACCAGGACAAGGAGCAATGGATTCAAGGTGCAGGAAAAGAGATTCCACCTGAACCTCAAGAAGAACTTCATGAAAGTCAGGGCTGTCCAGCAGTGGAATATGCTGCCTCGGAATGTAGTGGAGTCTCCTTCCTTGGAGGTTTTTAAGCAGAGGCTTGATGGCCATCTGTTGGGAGTGCTTTGAGGGTGTTCCTGCATGGCAGGGGGTTGAACTGGATGGCCTGTGTGGTCTCTTCCAACTCTACATTTCTATGATTCTATGATTCTATGATTATAAGCCTGGAGAATTTGATTCCCTGTTCAGCTATGGAAACCCACATGGGCAAGTCACACACTCTCCGCCCCAGAAAACCCTGAGATAGGCTTGTCTTAGGTTGGCCATAACTCAGAAAAGACTTGAAGGCACACCGCAAAGAAGAATTAAAACCATTTAAAATCTATTAAAAACAAAATTTGCATGCTGATGGAAAAACAGCAAGGGACAAGTTTAAAGAATAGGGGAAGGCAAAAAGAACAGAGCCGAAGCAGACAGCTTGGCCTGTTTTTACTCGGAAGGAGCCTCCAAACTCATTGTAGCTGAGATGAAGAAGCAGACGGAGGAAGGAGCAAACATTCTCTTTAAAGGGCTATTTTATATGTCTAATGCTTCCTCCCCGTGGTGGACCCCCGGGACAGTTGTCAAGAGAGGAAACAATGACTGACAAGATGTGTCTCTAGTTACAGCATCTCCTGCTCTTTGAGTAATCTTCGTGATCTCAGGGGCTAGAGGACAAAGACTCCTAGGCTTACCTGGGTTGTTGCCAGGAAGGAAGAAAAACTGACAAAACAGGCTGCCATTAAAAGCCATCTCTTAAAAGTTCTCAGAATTGTCCCTGGGCTGCTTGCTTGTGTGATCTGGCTGTGTCTTGCACAATCACACAGGCTTTGGCAAGTGGCCCTGATGGTTCCCCAGCTTGTCCACCTGTAATTAGATCTTCATTTATGGTCCTTTCCCAAACTTTAATCTCCCTTATCCAGTGACATCTCTTTCTATTAAGTTATTTAGCCCCCACATACCCAAAAAGGTCACCAAAAAATATAAATAAAATGGCGCTTCTATACAAGAGGACTCAAGACTGGAGAAAGAAAATGTGCAGGAGAATGAAGGGAAAATACGCAGCATAACCTTCATCTCGTCCAAAATGGATGCTGCGTTCGCTTGCCCGTTGTACCTGGGGAGCACAGCAGCAACGCAACGAAGGGTTCAACCCATTTTCCCTTTCAGTTCTTTTTTCAAAGAACCCAACCACTCTCGTCTCCTTTAATTAAATTTGCACCAGAAGGAGAGATAGGTGTAAAGGCCAAATACAACATCGTTTGTAATTTATATTTCTACAGATGGATCCCATCCCCTCCTCCTGAGTTACTTCTTTATTAAAAAGAATCCCCGGGAAATGTATTGCTCAGAGTAATGGTCCGTTAGTGAAATGCCAGAGGGCAAACTCTGGAAAAGTTTTCTTTTTTTGAGAGAGAAAAGCAGCCCTTTTATGAGATGGATTCAGAAGGAGATTGTTTTTGTTGTTCAGAAGTATAACCAGCAGTTCAGAGAATAACACAATCATCTTCTGAGGATATTTTCCTCCCTTCCTTCTTCTTCAACACAGTAAATTAGAAAAGTTGAACAAGTTTTCCTTTCTTTCCCTGCAAGAAAGTGATGCTTGTTTTGTGAATGGAAAAATCATGTACCCAGGAAGTTCTCCAGGGCTTTGCAACACCTTGTGGCCAGAATCTGGTTCCTCTCATGGCCATTTCTGCACTAGACTGTTAATAGCGCTATGATTCCACTTTCAACATCCTATGGAATCCTGGGCCAGCCCCTCCCGAAACTGCAAACCCCAGGATTCCATGGGATGTTGAAAGTGGAATCATAGTGCAATTAACAGTCTAGTGCGGAAATGGCCTTAGGCACACATTTTGTGTGTCCCATATGCAGGTTGACATTGCCTGTTGCCCATTTGCACAGGCAAATTTGACTGTGCAATGTCACAATTCACTAACAGTGTGGCATTCTGCAACTACCAGGGGTTTTCACACTACACAATTATAGAGCCAATGATCCACTTTCCACCCTGTGGAATCTTGAGATTTGCCTTTTAAGGAGGGACATTTAGAATCCCCAACCAGAGTGCTCCAGTGTCTCACCACACTAGAAAGCCCAGGACTTCACATGATGGAACTGCAGCAGTTGAAGCAAAATAGTAGTGCTAGTTTTGTATAGTGTGGATGGGCCCTGGGTAACTCTGAAGTGTACAGTAAAACTCTGCCTCCTCAATCTGAGCCAGTATCTGCTTCCCATGATATCTCTGCCCTTGCATGATCACACTCTCTCAGTTCTTTTCATCTATCCAACCGTCTCCAGTTTGTTTAAACAACTTTGCCTATTCTGCCTTTTCACCCCACTGTAGAGACTATGAGACTCCCACCTAGAAAAGGGGTGGGAATCATGCAGCCTGCCAGACACAGTTGGACTATATCTCCCATCAACCCTGCCAACCAGCATAGCCAATAGGAATAGAGGAACGGTGAGAGCTGTGGGTGGAAGGGCTGCATAATTCCCACCCGTGACCCTAGGACAGGAAACATGTACTTCCTTGCCCACATGTGCCGGTTTGGTTTTTGCTGAAAGTATGCCATTCAAATAAAAATACCAAGTCTATCAAGTAAGGAATAGACACAATACACACATGCACACAATACACATTCCAAGGCAATACTCTCACCCTGAGATTCATTCCCTTCAGCCAGTAGGCGGGAGAAAAGGGTCCACCTCCTGAGATCTGAGAGTGCTGCTGGAAGTGAATTTGCCTAATACTTCTGCACATCAGAAACTCCCCTGGTTTCTCCTTGAAATTCCATCTGCTCTTCGCAAATTTTCCCCCCTGCATGGTAGGTGTTTCTGTTTCTGCAAATCAGAGGTCCTGGAGGTGTCGCCTGGTGACTTCTGATGGGGACCTTGGGAGAACAAAGGTCAGCAGTGCCTGAAAAATGCCAGCAAGTGGGAACTCCAACCAGACAAAACCCAGTCGATGCACTGGGGTTGGCATGAGTGGTCTGGAAGGTATGTTGCCCTCCCAGCCTCATGTAGCTGTGGACAAACCTGCCGAGGTCACTTTTCTAAAGCAATCTCTCCGTGATGCAGTCGGTTAGTGACTCATCCGTGTTCCTAATTGAGTTATATGTAAAAGCTACATGTTGTAATTTTGAACATTATACCACTTCAGCAACCCAGAGGGAGAGAGGCTGTTGTTTCTCCCTCCCTCCCCCACCTGCATTTGCAAGAGACAAATTGCCTTCAGTGAAACATGTCTGTGCCCTCGAATATCAGTTTGCACAGGAAACAGAGAGGAGCTGGTGAATCGCCATGCGTCGTGAGGCCTGATTGCCTCGCATAATGGGAATCGCAGGCGTGGAGCCCGTCTGCTCCTTCATCTCAGCTACAATGAGTTTGGAGGCTCCTTCTGAGTAAAAGCAGGCCAAGCTGTCTGCTTCGGCTCTGTCCTTTTTGCCTTCCCCTATTCTTTAAACTTGTCCCTTCCTGTTTTAACATCAGCATGCAAATTTTTTTGGAAAAAAAAATCTGCACAAAAAATTGCACACATTTTCATGAATCTTTCCCCCAACAGATGTATTTTATGTTAATGTGCTAATACTGTTTATGTTAATAAATCATAGAAGGCATTCGGCTTGGGGCTTACGTCTTTGTAAATGACCTTATCTGTATGTAAAACTGAACTGAGTAGTTTCTCAATGTCCATATTTACTCAGGGGTTGCCACGATGTTACGACTTGTGAATCCCTTTTGCAGTGGTGGAATGACGAACATGCTTTGGCCCAATGCACATCACTCTCCGATGCACCTTCAGAACACAGTTGGAGCATGATAGGGGTGCCTGATGAACATCAGAAGTACCTAAATCACACCTGAAGTATCCAGCGAGCATCAGATGTAACTGATGCACACTGGAACACAGTGCCTGGGTGCGCAACTTCACAGTGCACAAACTGGGTTTCATTGTGTTTCTGTAACGCAACTACAGATTCATGAATTTACAAAATGTAGACCATGATGTAGGCTCTTGGCCAATATTAATTATAGCCAATGTCCTCTGTGTGACTTATGCATATGGAAGTGCCCATAGAGAAGCAGTTGGACATTTTTGTCTAATACAGAGGTCTACATTCAGCTGAAGGTTGCAGAAGGAGAGTTGTGCGTGAAGTGTTATTGCCCCACATTTGCTTTTTACATGTAGACATACCTTGCGTGTTGAACATCGCAATTCTGCATTTCAATTTTATTTGCTCATTTACTTGGTCAACGTTAAGTGTTGATATTAACTAATGGAAACTACTTTGGGAGTATTCAGAAGACTGTTGTTTTATCCCTGAAGGCATCTTGTATCTATTCTAAATAAGTAGACATGTTAATGGTGGCTGTATTTCTTCCCAGTGACTCTATTTCAGCCCTGGAACAGGGCAGCTTGCAAGCCCCAAGCTGTGAATCAAACATTAAATAGCTTAGTATGAGGAACCCATTGTTTTGACACCAACCACGTCCGTTTCTCACTCTCTCAATCTCTCTCTCTGTCTCCCTTGCAGTTCTTTGACCCCAGGTCAAGTCAACAAGCAGTGCCTGCAGCCTCCACCCTCTCTGGGGAGCTTCTGTCCAAGAAGGACTCTTGTCTAAACAAAGTTGAGAGGTCAAGCGTTGCCTTTTTGGGGTTGAATTATGAATGGCATAAACAAAGCCGTCCATAACTTCTTTTTTATTGCATATGCTCTGGTTTTCTTTGGCAGTGCCGATCGCTGTGGTTTATGATGGCCAATTAACTGATGATGGATTTCGGGAGCCAACTGTTCCCAATGTGGAAATTACTCTTCTGAAGGAAGAGGAGCAGGGATATGTTTAACTCTTGTCATGTCAGAAGCCCTGTTCGTCATGAGATCGACATGAGATTTCATAATCAATTGGTGGACGCTTCAAACATAGCTCTGTAAGATTCACTGGTATCAGGAAGAGCCGTTATGAGGTCTAAAGCAGCAATTCCATAGCAGAAAAGGAGGCTCTGGTGCAATAGGACATTAATATATTACCGATTGTGCCCCCCCCATTGCTTTATTTTGTTTTCTTTCTCTGGATCTAGGCGACCTGCCAAGACATTCCATTTAAGAAGAGTTATGTGTTCAGCTTTGTCCACCATCTTGAGTAAGACAAAACACTTGACCACCTGCATTTGGAATACTGTCCACAAAATGACTGCCACCATGTTGATGAACTTCTTCAGTTTTGTCAGATGGGTTCTTCACGAAGGCAAAATATGGAACGGACAAGTCTTCCAAGTCAGCTTTAGGAGCAGTTCGATTAGGCAGGTAGCAAGTTAAGATTCTATGAAAGGCTGCAATCCAGACAGATTAAGACTTTTTAAAAACAAAATTATGAATCTTCTCAATTGTGAGGGATGATCTCAAGGCTATTCCATAAAATCTTATCTGAGGAAAAAACAGCCACTCCAAGAGTGTTGATTGGGCATAGGACAAGTTGCATTTTCTTTAGCTTGGGTTTTGGGGTTACTGTTGCCATATTTTCATGCAAAATATGTTCGTGCCAGGACACATTAAATTATCTCTACACTATTCTGTTTTTTAAACCTATCAGTAATCATCATCATCATCATCGCCTCTCTCTCTCTCTCTCTTTCTCCATTCATCTATCTATCAACCCACCCACCCATCCACCCACTCATATAGGGGCTGCAGGTAGGTTCCTCATCACTCTGGATTTTAGTCCAGACTTTAAAGGAATGATCCAAGTTATTATGAGCCTTGTCTCCAAAATAGCACCTCGTACAGACCCTTTAAAATTCAGAATAAAGCCCAGAGCAAATTCACTGCTGCAGTGGCATGGGGGCATCAGCCTCCACTCCATTTATTTAGTCATCTGTCAATTCAGGAGAAGAGAATCTAACACTTTTGCAAGCAAAATTAGGAAGTTTATTGAACATCTTCTCACCAACTGTAACAAAGAATTGTTCACAAGTGAGGAGGAATTAATTTGTTAACAGCAGATGGGGGCAGGCTAGGGAAAAATCTAACACATCTCTTCCTCTTCTCCTGGCTGTAGCAGGAGAGAAGCTGAGAGGTTTTACTAGGCCCCATGGAACATGCTTTATTATTGTTGTCAGTTGTTCATGGAAACTCTTCAGCGTTAATAACTTCCCAATCACCACAGGCCTGGCCTGCCTCACTTGGGGGTTTCCTGGATCTACATAAACATGCTCTGCTCTGCAAGCACAGAGGCAGACAGAGTTCTTCACACTCACTTAAGGCTCCCTTGGCTGTCGATCTTCTGCTGAAAAGTCCTAATTCTAAGCATGTGGGTGCGGGGAGAGGAGACTGGACTAAATCCACTTCTCCTGTTTTTTTCAGCAGGGTCACCAGAAACAAAGCAAGTCTGGGGAGAGGAGCAGAGAGAATCAGTCACTATGCCTAAGTACAATTGTTAGTCCCCTGCTAAAGCAATCCTATGAATCAATGGAACTTCTTGTTGTTGTTGATGATGTAGTAGTAGCAGTAGTTGTTGTGTGCCTTCAAGTTGTTTCTGACTTATGGTGACCCTCAGGTGAACCTATCAAGGAGTTTTCTTGGCAAGATTTGTTCAGACAGAGTTTGCTTTTGCCTTCCCCGAGGCCAAAATAGTGTGACTTGGCCATGGGTTTCTATGGTTGTGGGATGGGAGGAGAATTTGGTCCTAGTCCAGAACTCAACTCATTGTACCACACTGATTGTCAACAGAACATTGTTGTTGTGTGCCTTCAAGTCATTTCTGATGTATGGAGACCCTAAGGTGAACTTATCATGGGGTTTTCTGAGGCTGAGAGCATGTGATGCACCAAAGTGGGTTTCCATGGCCAAGCAGGGACTCAAACCCTGGTCTCCACTGTTGTAGTCCAATGTTCAAACCACTATATCATGTTGGCTCTCCCTAAGTGTTTGTTTACAAAGCTGCAATTGGTCAATGGATCCACTCTAGCTGGTACTCACAGTGGAACATATCTAAGTGTTGACTTCCCAAGTCCCTGCTCGGTCTGGTATATCTACAATGTCTGATATTAACAATGGGATTTACCTGAGTGTTGGTTTACCAAGCTCCGACTGATTCAGTGCACTTACTCTAACTGTGACTAATAGCAGAACCTGTTAGCCTAACAATGAGCTAACCATGGAGCTGAAGTGTTGACTTAACAGGGAGCTGCTGAGTCTGGGTCTGACCATGGAACTTATCTAAGTGTTGACTTATGAAGCTCCCTTTCCTTCAGTAGGTCTAGTTGTTTGCCTTCAAGTTGTTTCTAACTTATAGCAACCCTAAGATGAACCTATCACCAGGTTTTCTGGGGCTGAGAGTGTATGATGTTCCCAAAGTTACCTAGTGGGTTTCCATGGTTGAATGGGAATAGAACTCTGGTCTCCAGGGTCATAGTCCCAATGCTCTGACCACTAAACCATGTTGTCTCTGTAGGTCTACTCTAGATGGGACTAATAACTGAATTTAAGCCCCTGTGTCCTCAGCACTGGAACTAATCAGTTGTTCTCCTACAACCCACTCACATGCTTCAAAAATCTCCCTCGCAGATTTTAATGTGGAATGTTTGCAAGCAATTCTGGGGAGGCTCAGCGTGTTTGGCATCAGCATTTTACCGGGAGATGACATTTGGAGATTGGAGTTGTTACTGGGCAGTTGACACAAAAGGCTGTTTGCAGTGGACAGCTGAGAGCTTGTGAGATTTCTTATTTGGCATCTGTCAGGACGGAAACAATAAACAAGCCTCAGGGTCTGGGCTGTGAATCTCCAGGTACAGTTTCATATTTGAAAGCCTGCACTCAGATTTCAGAGATGCATAATGGGGGATGGGGCGCGTGGGGTGGGGAAATACATTTTTGCAGAATTACACAGAAAGGGAAACTGGAATAAGGGCATAAAAGCCTTCCCCCTTTAAAAGGCAATGGTCTTTTCTATTCCCTCATCCCACCCTTTCACCCCATCTCTCTCTCATTCTCTCCCTCTTCCTCACAGTGAGGTAAATGAGAAGTTCTCCAGAAATCTCTGAATTCAGATGCTGCAAGGACGCAACTGACTACCCAGTTTCTATATCCTCCATGTTGTTCACAAAGAAGGCTGCCTTCAAGAGGCCCATGCTTGACTATACTCCTGGCACTTTGCATATATTACTGACACATTCAATTTTTCATTATCTGCCGTTTCAGGGGAGCTCTGGGCAGCTCTAGGAAACCATTTTCTGCAAGCGCAAGGCTGCTTGCCGTCCTGTCTCAGATCTCTTCCTGCAATCACATCCCAGAGGTCAGACACAAGAGAGAAACTGAAAGTCTTTCCAAATTGCCACTGGCAGACCTGATCCACCGTGTAGACCACCAAGAACTAGAACATGCCAGTGACAAGTTGAAAATAACATTACAAACCTTTTTGCCATCAAGTCAGCTTTTATCAGTGGTGACCTTCTGAATGAGAGACCAAGATCCTCTACTCAGGTCTTGCAAACTCAGGGCAGCTGCCTTCCTTGATTAAATCAATTCCTCCGTTCTCCTACTGCCTTCCACTTCGCTGGACGTTATCGTCTCTTCCAGTGAGCCATGTCCTACAAATGCCTAAGCAACTTGAAGCCAGGATATCTGAAAGACCACCTCCTCCTATAGAAGCCTGCAGAAATTTGAGATCTTTGGAGGAGGCCCTGTGGCACATAACAGGGCTTTCTCTGTAGCAGCGCCTCAACCGTGGAACTCCCTACCCAAGGCAGTTAGTCTGGGCCCATCTCTTTTAAGCTTCCAGTGGGCAGCCCAAACAGTGCTATTCCACATGGCGTTCGGTGTTTGAAACTCCTGTTTTAAAACTGGATTCTCAGATGGTTTTTAAACTGTTTTTAAGAGGGTTTTTTTAACGTGATTTTACTTTTGTTTAGTTTTGTTTTGTTATCTTTGTATTGTTTTAATTGGTTTTTATGCATTGATCACCTCAGGAGCCTGTGTGGTGAGGAGGCGATATAGAAATACTAGAAATAAATAAGTAAATAAATACGTACATACATAATCTCATGAGATGTCCAAAGTACAATAGCCTCAGTTTGGTCATTTTGGCTTCCAGAAACAAAAAATCAAGCTTGATTTGCTCTTAGATTCCTTTGCTTGCAATTTTGGCAGTCCAAACTTATGAGTTATTTGTAGATAATTATGATTTGTCCAGCAACCTGGGGTGGCTACTGGCTCCCACATCAAGTGAAGTGGGGAACCAGTCAGATCATTAAAGGAACTATCCAAGGTGCTGAGCTTCAAACTTCATATTAATTTCCACTGGCCATTGAGGGGGTTGTAATCCAAAAACATGAGCTTTCCAAGTTCTGGGTCATTTAATGGCCCAAAAGAGAAGGTCTCTGTTTCGTTTTCTCATCCACCATATCTTGGATGGGAAGGAAAGATAGAGATGGAGGCCTTTGATGGTGTTTACTCCAGCATTCAAAAAAAGCTTATATGGGAAACCTTGTCTCGTGTTCCCAAATTTGTTTCTCATCTTCTCACTGACAATGAAATTAGAAGAGTTTGAACAAAAAAGGATTTGACTTCAAGATCCTCATCAAAGGGAAAGCGGCTACACTGCCATTTCAAGGAAGTTCTGCCTGGTTCTGTACCTAATGGAGAAAGAAAACATGGTAAGCCAATGCTTCATACCTCTTCTCATGTCTGGTACAGGAGGGGAACAAAAGGTTACCCGCTCTGTATGTAATTGCAATTGTTCAAAGGATGTGATTACAATTTTCTCCTATTGTTAAAGCTCAAGTTTGCAGATAATAACTTTGTTTAACTTGGCTTGTCTTTGCTGCTTTCTCAGTGGATTTGATTCAGGAAAGTGTCAAAAAATCCCCCTTCAAGACAATTTTTTTATTGTTATTGTTAACAATGGACAAAAAGGTTCCTTTTAAGAGGCGCCGCTAATACAAAAAAAAAGGGGGAGGTTGGTTTGGTGGTGGTTGTTTTTTTGACACTGGAGAGGTCCTGTTGCTTTATTAATTTTCTTCTGCAGTGGAGCAAATTGCCGGGGGGGAGATTGTACACAGAGAAGAACCGTGTTAGTCTCAAGGAAGGAGAGAAGAGGACAGCAAACGTGTCTGTATATGGTGGCAATGTGAGTAAGGGTATATTTGTTTTTTATGCTTCCAAAGCCATGTAGTTGGCATTTTGGACAGAAAAATGGTTTGCAAAAGTCATAGTAGGACTCAATGACCTTTGTGGTCTCTTCCAATTCTTATGATTCTATAATACACATTAAAAACTGATTTCTATGTACTTACACAACATTTTGAAGCTCTTCAATCTCTCTCTCTGCGAGTGGAAGCAACAAGTTACAAGTAACATACTTACCTGTAAGTAGTTCCTTTTTTGGAGGCATAACCCATGCATAATGGATTTACTTTTCAAAGGTAACATAGAAGAGTGAAATATAACAAAATCTAAAAAAACCCACACCGCTGTGATGTCTTCTTTAAACCAACCAAAAGGCACAAAATACTTGATGCAAGTTTTGGAAGCTGACAGTCTTCATCATTATTCATGGATGTTGAAGGCATTTTAGGGAAAGAACTATGGTGATGGAGGCTCATTTTGCTTGAAATGTTTAAGCAGTTGCTTAATATAGTGGTAAAGGGAGGGTTGATACAAGCAGAGGCCACCTCCTTTGTTGGCCACGAGGAAGTTGGAGACACAAAATCAAACCAATAATTTTTTTCTCCATTGGTAGAAACAAAAGGACTTCCTTCAAGACCTAAGCCATGTTTAATCTATGGAAAATTACTTTGCCTTCCTATTCTTAAATAGGAAGACTCTTACAAGCATACCATGTACACAAAAGTCCATTCCACGTAGTCAGTGTCACGTACTCCCAAATAAGTGTGTATAGGATACATTGCAGGTGCCTTTATTATGCCTTGGAGGTTCTCTGTCTTCATATTTCCTCTTGCTTGATCAATTAGTACACTTCTGGTTGATAATGCACGAGAAGACTTCAACTACCTTGAAGTTTCTGTGGCCCAGTTTTATCAGACTGTTTGGGGAGGTTAAGCTTCCCCTTCCTGATCTTGGGGAAGGTCTTTAACCTCCCCCCGAAACCCCTGTTCTGGGGTCCATGCTACAGGGCTTTTGAACAGGTAGAAATGTGTCCCCGAAAAATGAATAGAATCCCCTTTCAGATTCCGATAGACGGGTCTGATCCATGCCACGGTTCTACATCCCGGATTCTGCTTTGCGTCTTGGGCCTGGAGTGTTCCTTGAGGAAACCTTGCAGCAGCAGATCTTGGGGGCTTGCCGACAGTGCCGCTGAGCCCCCCTGCAGTCTCCTCCACCTGTCACAGAGAAGCCGACTTTACTCATTACGCTTTGCGGTCTGTCAGGTTCTTCACATTTCTTCAAATCTCTTCCCGCCTGGCAACTTTCCATTCTGTCTTTCTGGGCCCAGCCGCCTTCAGGTGCTAATGAGTGTCATCCAATAAGCCGGCTCTGCAGAACTTTCTGCTGATGGGTTTATTCCCTTCTCTTCGGAGACCTCGGTACCTCCATCATCACCGCTGTGCCTTGGCTCCCCTACATTCAAGTCCTGATGCTCTTTCCAGGCGAGGAGTCTGACAGCAGCTGACAGCCCAGGCGCAGAAGGAGATGAAATGCTGGGGGCAAAATGGACGCGTGGAATGTGGACGGGGCTCTCAAAATAAGGTCTGGAAAAGACCTTTCGATCTACAGGAAGAGAAACCTGGCTTCTGTAAGGCAATTTATTTCGGTTTCTTTCTCCAGTCTCATGGTAGGTTGCAATACTGTCTTCCATTTCAGTGATGTTCTGGAAGGTGTTGCGGTTTAAGCATTGCTCAAACATTGCAGTTTGAGTGTTGCAGTGGTGTTCTGCATTGTGTACTGGTTTGACCATTGGATTACAATCCCTGCCCAGGCCTGGAAACCCCCTGGGTGTCTCAGCCTCAGAGAAAGGCAAAGGCAAACCTCCTCAGGACAAATCTTGCCAAAAATACCTCTGTGACAGGTCACCTTAGGCTTGCTGTAAGTCAGAAATGACTTGAAGGGACACAGCAAAACTGAAAAGCCTAGGAGTTAAGTTCTAGGTGCCACAATTGAAGACGGATATGGACAAGCTGGAACGTGTCCAAAGGAGGGTGACTAAAATGGCAAAAGGCCTATGAGGAGTAGCTTTGGGAGCTGTGTATATTTAGCCTGGAGCGGAAAAGGTTAAGAGACGAGATGATAGTTGTGTTTAAATATTAGAAAAGATGTCCTATTGAAGATGGAGCAAGCTTGTTTTCTGTTGCTCTGGAGACTAGGACAGGGAGCAATAGATTCAAATGGCAGGAAAAGAGATTCCACCTGAACTTTAGGAAGAGCTTCCTGATGATAAGAACAGTTTGACAGTGGAATATGCTGTTGCCTTGCAGTGTGGTGGAGTTTCTTTCTTTGGTGGTTTTTAAATAGAGGTTGGATGCCCATCTGTTGGGAATGCTTTGATTGTGTCCTCCTGAATGGCAGAATAGGGCTGGGCTGGATGGCCCTTGCGGTCTCTTCCAACTCTGTGACTCTATGAATAGGGTTGAACCACAGCTGTTAAAGTGGAATTACAATGCTATAACTAAGTAGTGAAGATGGCTTCCTAGCAAAGTTTTAGTCTCTGCTAGTTCCATGGGGGACTGGGACCGTGGTTTCTGGGTGGGCTCAAAGAAGGCAGAAACAACCCTTCAGCAAACATCTGACACCCGCCTTCCCCTCTAAGCCGTGTTTTGCATGTCTCCGTGCCTGAGAGTAATTATCAACGCTGCCAAATTGTCACAGAGAATAAGCATTATAAAGAACTTTGCTCACTAAAAAGAGGCTCTATAAAATGACAATAAAGCTTTCAGGGGAAAATAAACAACAGAACAGAAACTGTAGACAGGTATGAAAGCGCACACGACATATTGATGTGCTAACTGAGTGATGGAGCAAGGGTCAGTATTTGAACCCAGTGAAATAAAATACTCTGAAGCCAGTATGCTCCACGGTATTTGGCCAATAGGACGATGCAGAAAATAAGGGGGGGAGCAAAACACTGTCTTTGCAGAATTCCTCCCCCTCCCCATGACAATCGTTTTTAACTGCACTTTTATGGTGTGGCGTTTTATGTGGGCTGGAAGGTAAGAGGGAATAGAGGGGAGTACCTATTCCTCAACAAAACCATTAAAGTAAAAAATGGGTTTCAATAAAGCATGATATTAAAACAAGAAATAACTGTAAATGGAACTGAAAATCAATGGCGTTCTGTCGCCGCCGCCCCTTCTCAAGTCAGAGCCACCCGTTGTGACCACATTTTTGTGGCTGCGACGTGATCGCAATCCGGACCTCATTTCTCAAGAATTTACAGCTCATGGTAATATAAAGTGGTTCTCCAAGCGCACACACGCATTTAAACATTTCTGTTTTGCCTGGGAAGGAAAAAACAACAACAGCGTGAACCGCTATTAACATTGTTCCCATCCTGTTCTCACGTTTATCAATACTTTTTAACACACTTGGAAAAACCGGCCACTATTTGCAAACGTTAACAAGGGCTTCATGGAAAATGAGGCAGTTTCTTGCAGGGTTATCCAGAGTGATCAGAAAGGGAGAAGAAAAGGCAAAAGAGGAGTGTCAGGTAAAGGCCAGGACCCAGTTGTGACTTTATGTTGGCGTAAGAGTCATGACAGAACTGGTGGCACGGTGATGGTGATGCCAACCATTACCCAAGCCTGGGGGCATAGTTTAGGAACTTCTGTTGGTGTGGTTCTTAGCAGTGCGTGCAGAGCTGGTGTGATGATTGTGCAACAGGAGGGAGCATAACATCTGTGGCCTGAAGCTGTGGGTCGGGACTTTGGCATAACTAGCTAGGCCATTTCCGCACTAGCCTGTTATAGCGCAATGATTCCCCTTTCAACCTCCTCTGGAATCCTGGGGTTTGCAGTTTCGGGAGGGGCCAGCCGGCTAGTGCGGAAATGGCCTAGGCTTGGACAATACAATGCTAACCAACTGGTGGGCAGGAACTTGGCTGAAGAGTTCTGCACCTTGAGCTCCAGGTCTCCATACTGGACAGACTGTTAAATGTGTCCATTGCTTCAGGAGTCTGTTAAATATTCAGTTGCCTCTTGGAAGCACGGAAACACCCAGGTGGGTAGGTTTTAGAATCCTGATCATCATCGGTTGGTCCAAATTATACAGACAGCTTGAATAACTTTACCTTGTGCTTCTTATATTTATACTGTTGTTATCATGTTCGTAATTATTTGTCAAAATCTATCTATCCAAATCCTATGGTGCTTTTTTTTAAAAGACACTTTGATTGTTCTAGATATTATGGGTTTCTTGATTTCTGAATTTCAACTGAAGTCCATTTCTGGCTGAAGATGGTGCATAATGAACCTCAAAATAACAGATTTATAAAATCAAAACATAAGGGAAGAAACATGATGCAGGACAGAAGGTGGAATCGAAAGATTTGGTATGCAAAGAAGAGGTGAGTTTTCTTTCTCCCTGCAACAAAGGACATTTCAGGCTACTTCTTCTCCACTGCTTGGCTAATGCAACCTTGCAACCCTTTTCAATGCAACCCCATTCTTCCATTGCCACAGCCACAATTTCCTTCCAGGTTCTAATATATGTGAGGGGAAGGAGCTCATCTCCGCTGCTTTCACCCACTTGCTGTGGGAGAAGCTGATTGACAAGTGGTAATCAGGGGAAAATGAGTTTCCATTTAAAATATTATCATTTCTGCATGGGCAAACATGTGGGGTGCTTCGTGCTGTGCATAAAAGGACTCTCCTACACTTTGCATGCTGAGGAGGGACACATTCTATATAAAACCAGAAACTTGGCCTGCTAAATCTTGAATTGGAAAGAAAAGATACTTTATAAGGAAATAAGTTGGCGGGGGGGGGCAGGATCAGACGAGGTGCATGGTTGATGCCCATGTTAGTGGAACGGTGAATCTGCTCTGGGTTTGACTGTGAATTTTGAAGGAGCTAGCCAAGGTGCTGGCCTTATTTAGGGATCAGGTTTGCTTAGACTGAGGCCATTTCTGTCCTACCCTGTTATAGTGCCATTATTCCACTTTCAACATCCTGTGGAATTTTGGGGCTTGTAGTTTCCTGAGGCCAAAGAGCTCCCTGGCTGAGGATTCTAAAGGCCCCTCCCTAAACGGCAAATCCCAGGATTCCGTAAGAGGTTGAAAGTGGAATAATAGCACTATAACAAGCTAATGCAGAAATGGCTTAGGTCTGAAACTCGTTGCTTGTGTCTTATTACTCAGCTTATGTCATCCTAATTTACCTTCTTCTACACCCTCTTGGTCTTTTGATCCATGGGGCCACTGAAAAACCAGATCTTCTTCTCCTAGAATTCTCCATTTAAAATCCCCAGGGCTCACAATGGCAGTGCTCAGTCCTTTGGATGCTACACCACATCTGCAGAGTTGGGTGTTTTTTTCCCCCTTGCAGCACGCCGCATATTAATTTCTGCTCACACTTTTCCCTATTAATCACTTTAACAATCAAATTAAGACAATTATTTTAATGAGCTAATGGGTAGTAAAGAGCAGAAGACACACATTTATGACCACTTACAGCCCAGAAGACTTTGATAAAAGTCAGCCCTGTCAATAATATATTAGACCATAAATGCTTTTGTTGGAGGGGGAGCAGCAAGGAAGGATGAGAGTATTGTCGGGTGAATTGAAATCCAAGGGCACTATTGAAGCTGCCGTAATGTTTATGGGCCTTTGCGACTGTTACAACCAAATGCCAGCCCTGGAAAAATATAAGCTGAGATCTTTTTATTGGGTTAGCAGTAGAGTTCCCCAATAGAGAGGAAGCCTGAATCTCAATGGAAGTTACTTTGCTGTCGCTACTGGATTTGGAATAGTATTGCCTGTCATTTACTACCCTTCATCCCGCATCCCCACATGGTCCAGAAAGGGGATCAACCTTTGCTTGCATGGATATCTTTCTAGACCATTTTAACTGATCACAGAAATATCAACCTGTGACTCTAACATCATCACTTTTCTTTTCTCCTGTATGATTTTTAACATCTTTGCCTGATAAAGAAGCCAGTGGAGCTTCAAAAGCTTGCATGATGGACTCTGTGCTTTTTAACTGGTCCAATAAAGGTATCACTGTTTTGTGGATTTTGGTGTTGTTGGCTGCATGGCCAATATGGTTACCCCTGAGTGAGTCCCTTTTAGGAAAGGACAGAGATGGGATCTGTAACAGGCAGACTCCTTCAACGGAGCTTATGCAGAGGAATGCATTGAATCACTTGAGGGTCCCACCAAGACTAACTTTCCAGAAGAACGAAAGGCAATCAAGCAACATTAAAATTGCATATTTGAGAAGTTTACTTGTTTCTAAATGCACATTCTGAATAGACAACTCCCTTGTTGCAATGGCTGAAAGTCTATTTCCAGGCACAAAATTTCAATGTGCTGGTTATGACCTATAAAGTCTCAGGTGGCTCATGTCCAAGGTATCTAAAGGTGTGTATTCTCATAGGAGTTTGCCTGTGCTTTGAATTCTTCTGGGGAGATCCTTCTCTTCATCTCACCACGCTCACAGCTACATCTGGTGGATCACAGGAGAGGGTCTTCTTGGTGGTGACTCCTAGGATCACGGAAAAGGACGTTTTATAGTACCCTGTATACTCTATATTTCTTGTTTTCCTTTCTGATGGTCCATTTTCTTCCTGCTGTGAGAAAGTCTTCAAAAACTACACAGTTTTCAAAGATTTATTCAAAGTTCAAGACTCCTGTGAAAAAATGGTCATGTGGTTATTCTGTGCAAAAGCAGCATTTTCTGCAGAAGAAAGAGCATTTTCTGTGCTGTTTTTTCCCCACCAAAAAAACCCATGCACCAGTTTTGTGCAGAATAAGTCCTGAACTGCAAAAGTTCTCACCAGTCCAGGTTTCTCCTTGCCTTGCTTTCCCAGCACTCCCGAAGCAAAATTCTTGACCATTTTCCCAAATATTTTTCAATATCCCTTTTCTACATTACACGTCCTTCCAAGTGCAGGGGGAGACAGACGCTGTAGCTTCAACCCCCTTGAGGCAGAAAGGTCATTTCAAAGTGCTTCCGGACAATGAGGTGGAAAAATAGGAGTTTCTTTGGTGGTGGAAGAATGCTTTTGAGAACTTGGGGGAGAGATTTCAGCACGGTGCCTAATGAAAACAGCTGAGGCAATTCTGCTTCATGCCAAGCTTGGGTGATAAGTTAAACCCACAGCTAGAACAACCTGGAAAAATGGAATGCTAAGTCTAACCTTAGACATTCTGCTAGATTTCTCAATGTTCCTTGGACTCCTTTCGGTTGTTTTGTTGCTTGAAGAACACCTTCTGAGTTTTCTTCACACTTGGTTGAAGCAGACGTCTCGTAACACCCTAGGGACTGCAGAACAATTTTTATTTTGTTTAGTCTTATTGAAACGCTTCTGAATTCCCCATAAATGTCTCAGATGCTTCACCTCGGGAGGAAACTGTAAATTTTCTTTTACATTCGCTTGAGTCAAACTGCTGGGGTGGCTCTACTGGAGGCACAGCAGGAACTATCACTGGAGAGAAAGAGAAATGGGTCGGGGGGCCGGCCTGTAAATAGCTGCTTTTTGGTCTATTGTAATAAGAAATAACCATTTCCATATGACTAGAAGATACATTTTAGAAAAGCCAGTCAGCAAGGTATGCAGAAATGGCCCTTGTCGTCCAACTAGAGAGACTCAAATCTGAACATTAAAATACTTATTCATTCTGCTCTTCCAAGTGTTTTCTTCTGAATGGCTGAGGATATGAGAGTTTTAGCCATTTTTAAACTTTTTTGGACATACTTTGGGAGCTTTTTTGTAAAAATATTGTTCAAAAACTTTGCAGGTTTCACGCAAAAAAAAAAAAAAGATCATTCTTGCAGAAAACAGCGTTTTCCTGAAAAGTACAACTTTCTGCACAAAATACAACAATAAAACGGGAAAATATTAGGGCTTTATGCACAAGAACATTTTTTTTATATAGAAAACAAGCTTTTGTGTAAACTTATTTTTTAAAAGAAAACAAAATGTGAAAAATCTCACAGTGGTTGACAGTTTTCTCAGCAGTGTGTCTTGATGCACCAGGGCACTGCTTCTCATCAAGGATGAATATTTGTGAGTATTCTATACTCTGCTGCTCCGTTGGACTGTACTTCCCAATAAAAATAGAGGTGAGAAATTCAGGCAATTTTGGGTTGGAGAGGGGTGAATATCAGGTAGCATAAAAGTAAAGATGGCAGTGGTATTGCTCTGAGAGCTTGTTGTTCCTCCCCACCTCCTCTCCCCAGTTTAGAAGAGTCTGTCCCCAACACTCTGAATTCTAGTCATAGGCTATTTCCGCACTAGACTGTTGTAGCACTATCATTCCACTTTCAACATCCTATGGAATCCTGGGGTTTGCAGTTTCGGGAGAGGCCAGCCGGCCCCTCCCTGAACTGCAAACCCCAGGATCCATAGGATGTTGAAAGTGGAATGATAGCGCTATAACAGTCTAGTGCGGAAATGGCCATAGTCCCAACTAGAGTAGACTGACTCAATCAGAGAGATTTATGTATGTGTTAATTCACCATTCAACAGTTGATTCAATGGCCTAAAACTTGTTGGTTACTCCCAACTAAAACAGGCCTACGAGATTTACATATGCGTCAATTTATCATTCAGTAATTGATGGATCCTGTTGGTTACTCCTAACTAGAGTTGGTCCAGAGCATCAGTTATTGAACAGCGAGTCCAAATTATTCCTGTTGACCAGATTTCTTTGAGTTAATGGGTTTTCTCTATTGGATTCTAGCAGTAGGTTTTAAGCCAGCATGTCCAAACAATAAGATTCCAATCTCTTCCACTCCGTGCATCCCTTTTGATTTTCTCTGGGATCTTTTTTTAATGGATGCAGATGGTGCCTACCAGAGTTAGTGCTTCATGTTACCTTGACGGATGCATCCGAGCAGCCATGCAGGTGTTGCAGAAAAGATAAATGGCAGAATTACAGGGAGGTTGATATAGCTACCCATGCCAGCCGGCAAAACAGATGCTGGCAGCGGCAGCGGTGACGGTAGCCAAAAAGGCAACGATGGTTAGGAAGCGTGGAGTGAAACCTCAGGCACCTCAAAGCAGGAGGAGAATCTGCCATGCAGGGAAGAGGATCTGACTTTTGGGAGCTGCCTGAAAAGCCGAGCACATGGATGTGCTCTGCAGGATCCGTGCACCCTTTCATGCGCAGATTAGTTACAACCTGTTACCCCACATAACTGCTCTGAGGAGGGATTGCATATTTATAATCGCCTTCCTCCGTCCCACTCCTGTCTCAGGTAGAAGGATGAAGGCAGAGATGATAAATGCCTTACCCAAGGGAACCCATCCTACCAATAAGCAGAGCTGAATATATAAGTCAAGAGCTAACAAATCTCTAGCCTGCAGCTTCCACAGGACACCCTTGGATACCAAGAAGCCATCAGGAGACCTGCCGCCGAAATGAAGGGGGCCAGGCACAATGGATCTTGAGACTGAGTTCTAGAAGGCGAGTGAGTTCTTATGCATCTGGTTTACTTCACATGCAAACAGGATTGGCAGCCTCTATGTCTCCGTAAGAGTCACTCCTCATTTGTTTTCTTCCGCTAGAACAAGGCTGGGGAAAGTATGGCCCATTGGTTGCATGTGGCCCATGGGGTACTTGTGTGGCCCTCTGGGGCCACTCAATTTTTGCCCCCAAATGATCCCTAGAGGAAGCAAGTATGGCATGGTTTGGGGCCCTTTTGGCCACTGTATACCTGGGAGGGGATATTGTTCCAGCAGCAAGTGACCTGAAAGTTGAGTTGGAAGGCACTGGGGGATTTTTCAGGGATATATGTATATATATAGGCACTTAAACCCGTGTACAGGGGAGATACAGATACCTATAAAGATATAGGAGGCTCAGCCCGCCAAGATCCCTTGAGGGCTGATTCAGCTGAGACTTGCCAATCCCTGCATTAGAACTGGAAAAGTTTATCTTTCTGGACTGTAACTCCCAGAATCCTCTAGGCAATATGGCCAACTCAAGCATTTGCAGAGTTGTAGTCCAAAACAAAAATAAGCTTGGTCTCCCATTACTGCTTTGTGCATCCCTCAGGAGATTTATTAACATTCATTTTAAAATTAAATATTATGACAGATGCTGTGCCTTGGACTTCAGGTGTGTCGGCTCATGAGGAGAGCAAGTTCCAAGCCATTAAGGCTGTTCATTAAATCACAGGCATGGAGACAACGGCTCTTCGGTCTGGCTAAGAATTGGGAACTTCGTTTCCAACGCGGCTCCATTCTTCTCATAATTTAGACCCTAATGGAAAAAAAATGGCAAGATGATTACATTCAGGTACATTTTTACATTTTCCAGCTTGGGGTCTTTCAGAGCAATTACGCTTTCAAATCTTGGCAACTTTAACCTTTTTAAAATAGGAAAATCAATTTTCCCCCAGTCAAAAAAAAGAAAAAAAATTGAAAAAGTTGAGAATTCCTCATTACTGAACTCCTATTAATACACAGTCAGTATAAATGGGGGAGTTCTGGATGAAAATGGGTATTTACTATCATATATTTTAGGTTTCTGGTTTTAAAGGCTTGGATTTTCTCTTCCTTTTGCTATAATTTTGCTGGCACTGAAAGCTGATGACAGCATTTCATGGTCGTTTTTGATAGGAAACCTATATTTGCCTACAAATGGTGAGCCTCGTCCACAATGAAGTGGATTGAACGACTGAGGATCAGTGTCTGTCTATGTTCTCACAGCTGGACCACAACAATCTAAGCATCCAACCTAAGCAATCTTTGGGTTCTCCAGAGCTCCAAGAGCAGCGGTTCCCAAACGTCTTTTCAGTTGCATACCCCTTCGCAGCCCATTGCCACAAACTGTACTCTTCATATTAGCAAAATATTTGTACGATCCTCCCTCCACATTCACAGGTTTGACCTTTGCAAATTTGATTATTTGCAAGCTGCCTGTGTCGCTCCCATTCTTCTCCTCCCATTCCCTTGTGTTTTGCCAGCGCAGAGCAAGAAGGCAATTCTGCCCAGTCAAAAGGCAAGGGAATGGGGAAGAGGCACACGTGTGCTTTCCTTGTGCCCTCCAGAGCTTCCCCCTCCCATTCTCTTTCCTCTGGCCCTGGTGCTGAGAACTCATGCCGAGGCAAAAGGAAAGTCAATAAACAATGCAAGCAGGATCTGTGCAATGATTCATGCAACATCACCATAGAAACTCAGGAGTGGGAAGCAAGGGTGTAGCTGGAGGGGAGGAATGAGAGCATAAACCCCCCAACCTCACCTCCCATGAAATTTTCCTCTGGTTCCCAATTGTCTAGCATTGAAGTCATTTAAAACTTCATTGAACATTCAGAAATTCAGGCCAGTCCGGCCTCCGAGGGAGAGATGAGCAGCCAAGCACAGCTCTTTTGTGCCTTGGCCCCAGCAGCTGGTGAGAACCTCTCCTTCCATTGTCCAGTGGCCATTGCTCCAGCCTGAGAAGAGGAGAGGAGTGGTCAGGCACAACTCCATCATGCCTGGCCCCAGTGAATGGTAGGGAAAGGCTTTCCCTCCATTCTGTCTGTGGCCTCTGAGGGAGAGAAGAGCAGCCAGACACTGCTCCATCATACCTTGACCTCAGCAGCTGATGAGACTTCCTCCCTCCACTGTCCAGTGGCTGTTGCTCCAGCCTGAGAAGAAGAAAGGAGCAGCCAGATACAACTTCATCCCGTCCAGGCCCGCAGAGGCTGGTGAGGGGCCCTCCCTCCATTCTGTCTGTGGCCTCTGAGGGAGAGAAGAGCAGCCAGAAACTGCTCCATCATATCTTGGCCTCGGAAGCTGGTGAGAGGTTCTCCTTCCACTCTCCAGTTGCCATTGCTGCAGCCTGAGAGGAGGAGAGGAACAGCTGGGCACAGCTCCATCATGCCTGGCCCCAGTGGACCGTGGGGAAAGGCTCTCCTCTGTTCTGACTGTGGCCTCTGCAAGGGAACCAGAGTAGAAAGGGCAAAGCGGCACAAAAAGGACAAACTCTGGAGGTCCTGAACAGCAGCCAGAATCTCCTGGGCTTGCTTTCCTCCACTACTGCCATTCCCTTTTCCTTGTGTGTTGTGTCTTATTTAGACTGCAAGCCTGAGGGCAGGGAGCTGTCAGAGGAAGGATTTGTAAGCCATCCTGGGAGGCTTTTTGTCTAAAGGGTGGGATATACACACTCTAAATAAATACAAATATGCATATGTATATATACACACCCATACAGTTTTGGCAGCCAGAGAAAAGGGGCAGGCAAAGTCACCTGGGGAACGTGAACACAGCAAATAGAGGAGTCCTAGGTGGGAAGGACTTTTGGTGACTCTGCAATACTACAGATTTGGGGAGGGAAGGAAAATTGCATTTGGAGTGGCAGAATTCTTATTTGGAGGCAATGCCCTCATTTTTTTTTCTCTCCTCCACCCCACCCGACTGCTACATGACTGGTGGGACCTCTACCAGAACCAACAGCACCATGGAAACACTAACAACTAACATGATCTCCTTTCATTGCCAAGCCCAAATGTTTCTATCCAAACAGGCCTTCGGTTTTTAACTGGTGGGAGTAGTGCCAACGGTTAGGATTTAAGCAGTTTCTATTTAATTTTTACTAATTTCTTTATATGTCAGAATATTTTTAACAGTATCGTTTCAAAGTAGGGTGAGCCACTCTGGGTCCTGTAATGGAAGTAAAACGGATATGAAATAAATAAATAAATCCATCCATCCCAAACAGGACTCGTTTCAGCTGGCTTTGAAAAGGACTATTATTGCATTTGATGGCACGTCCTTGTAAGTCAAGGCAGAATAATTGAAGCTTTGTATTGTGAAACATGACTACAATTTGAATCTTTCTCGGTCTCTTTCATTATTTTCTCCCTGTAGGAGAGGAAAGGCCATCAAATGATTACATCAGGCTCTGCTAATATAGTCTTCATTTTGTGCCTGACACTGTTAGCTACCTGTGGAGCTGATATTTCGGTGACAAGCGCACCTGTGTTTTCCCATAAACCTCACACATAGCCATAGGCAAAAAGGCAGCTTTTTTTCCATTTTTATTTTTGTCACTCTCTTTATACCAGGGGCTCTGAGATCATCTCCTTCTTCCCGTTTTCTGTCTGACAAAATCTTAACTTGGGCTCCAATTAAGGGGAACAAGTTCTTGGCTCGCACACACCTCATGTTCGGCTTCTCAGAAACACAGGGTGAGAATTTGGATGCTGCGGAAATGCTGTTTTTAAAAGTGGGGAAAGCATCAGCATATCCCAGAAAGACGGGGGAGATTGGAGTGGCAAATGCACACGGTACCCAGACAGATTCTTGCTGGGAGGGTGGAAAGGAAAGAAAGGGACTTTCCACACTACACTGTTCCAGGGCTATTATTCCACTTTCAACCTCCTAGGGAATCCTGGGGTTTGCTGTTTAGGGAGAGGCCTTTAGAATTCTCATCCAGAGAGCTCTTTGGCCTCAGGAAAATACAAACCCCAGAATTCCACAGGATGCCAAAAGTGGAACAATAGCACTATAACAGTGTAATGCAGAAGTATCTCTCCATGCCCAGCAGTTGAATTAGTGGAGAAAAGTCCATCATTAGTCCAAGTATTGGACCCGGTCTGAAGATGTGACCGAGGAAGGACAGGAGTTGGGAGGAAGTGGATCCAAAGCTTCCCCCGCCACATTTTATCCCCTTTGACGTTGGAGGCCCACCAGTGGAAAGGTGAGGGGCAGAGCAAGGTTTGGGATAGTGGATGCAAGACTGGGGCTGGAATCCTCTCAATGTCTTACACATTCCTAAGTTTCCCTACAGAAGCAGCTGGCTATTTTTGTCTGATGCGGAATATCTGTTTTCAGTTCAAGGCTATGGAAGTAGGGTTGCACAGGTGATACCGTTGCATATGCATGTGGGTAATGTATGTCTTGTCTAATTGCTGTGCAGTGATGCCGTTTCAACACAAGGGAGTTGTGTAGCACAATCTGTGCATTAACTCCACAGGTGGAAATTTACTCTATGCAACCCCAAGGTCAGATCTCATCCTGGATCTGTTCCTCCAAGACCAAAACTCTGGCTGGTATCCTAATGGAGCACTATGCCAGTACTTTTTACATCCATGAGTAAAGAGGTATCCATTACCTCCTTGCTCGAGGTGTTCCCCTTCACCTCATAAAAAAATGACTTAAAGTTTTTCTCTCTACAACCAAAAGCAAAAATTGGAATGGCCCAGAACAGCCACCCAAATGCCATCTATGCCTCTACCGTCAGCTGGGCAGGAAAGATTGCTCATTTCACTGAAGTCCCTGCAATGCCATCTCAGGGACCATATGCCAAGCTTAGGAAAGTTTCCTGAATACTGGATATTATAGTCCTGAAATTGCACCTATTCCAGAAGATTGCACTGCTATGTTCCTTAGCACTTGATTTATCTCCCTTTACTTCTCCTATATGTGAGATTTAGTGATTTTTTAAAGCTTTCCTGGTTTCTCTGACATCTAAAATATATATGATTTCTTTTCTATTCATCCAGTGCTTGGCAATTGACAGTATCTTATTAAAAGACAAGTTCTGAATTTCAGAAATATCTTTAAATTAATTTAGGGGGATTTGTAACAGCTGTCAACAGGGAGAACTAATAAGAGAGATTCTGCAGTGAATTTTCAAACTATGCTAATTTCTGTCCAATCCCAAGCTGAAACTGTTTTACATGCATTAAAAAAATCTTGTATCACTTATATATCCAAGGAAACAGAGTGAAATTTTACATTCATGGAGTTACACAGTGGTTCTGCAATGTTGCCGGGTTAATGAATTGAAATGTTGTACAGCTGGCTGTGCAACCAAATGAGCACGTGAACCTGCGTGCACAATTTTAAATGCAAATCCTTTCACAATACTCATGTGCATCCCATGGAATGTGCAACATAACTTGCTCATCCATGACCAATGTACAATGCACATGCTCATCCATGTGCAGCAGAACTGTAGGTGCAACTCTGCTTCTATAGTATTGAGCTGAATGAAGCCATTCCACATCAGACTAAAGTGTCCTTTCTGTAGTGGAACTTACACATGTGTAGAGTGTCCAGAGAATCTTAATCATATATGGCTCAATAATTAATATGTGCTTCAAGAAAGTGTGCAAAATGTGTCTCACAAAATCCAACTGAAAATGAGCAAGTGCCAGTAGTTTATTAAAGGACATGAGTTGGAATTCATAATCACAGTTATGGATGCTGCACATGTAAAGCTGCACATCTCTGATTCATATCATGCAGGTCCCTCTGCATTCAAGATTTCCCCAAGTGGGCATCAGCTGCTGAGAGTAACAGAGGTCTATTCTCCCATCGGTCAGAGTGCAGTATACTAATGTTTCCACTTCCTTAGTGCCAGTAATTTCCAGAGCAAGGAGGGATTGCAAAAAAGGATCCTGCTTCTGATCATTGCACCGGAGATGGGAGGTGATGGAAATGTCAACATGCTATGCCCTGATCGACAGGAAAACAGACCTCTGCCACTCACAGCAGCTGCAGCCCAGCCCACTTCTGCAGCTACAATGAGATCCAGCCAATCTATTTTCTTCAGCAAACAGCATTAGCCATGCCACGTGACTCCTCATTTTTCATCTGCCACCTCTTGGGAGCGTGTGCCAAAATCTCATTCGATTTCTCAAAACTTGTTTTTGAGCATTACTAAATTGCAATCTTTTCATAAGCTCCTCTAATCCAATGAAAGTCACAGCAGGAGAAAAATGTCTAATTTAAATACTTTGGGAGGGATATAATTAGAAGAGGAAATAAGAAAAGGAGATGAAAGAAAGAGCCCTGTTAGGGAGGGAAGGGAGACATGCTTACACATGGTAGCCTGAGGTTTTTCCTATCTCTTGCCACCATACCCCTCAGTTACAAAGAGAACACTTCACCTTTGCCATCCTCTCCCTCCTCAGCAGGTCTCCCTGTTCTCCAAATAGCAAAGAGGACCCCAGGTCTCTCTCTGGGCTACAACACAATAGCCAAATCCTATACGGCGGGCTTACTTTTGCAATGCCCAATGCTCCCCTGACCCCCGACCCACCCTCCATTCTAAAAAGAATCAGGCATGATTTTTAGTGAAGGAACAGTGGATATAAGAAGTGGTAAAATATTCGAAAATATTTAAAAGATTTTTGAAAGTGGGCTTTTCGTGTGTAAGAAAACCTAGCTGAGAAATATCCTACATGGGTGAGCATCTTCACAGTTCAGGACATATTCTACTTTTTAAAATAGTCTGTGACTTTTTTGGCACAGAAAACCTTGTATTCTACATAGAAACCACTTTTCCTGCTCAGAAAAATAATGTTTCCGTACAGGAAAGACATGCTTTTTTCTCTGCTAGAAACTTGTTTTCTCTACAGAAATGTGGTTTCCTGTGCAGAAATACTGTTTCATGTACAGCAAAAAAAAAACACCTGAGGTCTTTTTGTGCAGGAAATGCTGGCTTCTGTGCAACGAAAAGCCATGTGTCTTTTTTTCTGTCTTTTGCACATAATAAACTCCAGATTGCATATAGTCTTTGAAAATTTTGCAGTTTTGAGGAGAACAATGACAACATTATCTGTGCGTCCTCCAAATATCTATCTATCTATCTATCTATCTGTCTGTCTGTCTGTCTGTCTGTCTTCTGGCTACTTCCTTCCACAATGACCACTAAAAGACACATTCAGGTATATTCTCTTCTTGCCCTGCAAATGACTCCTGCAATGAGAGAAATGATTCCTTCCCTACTTTGCAAAGAGGAAGATGATTAAAACATGGTTTTCCTTGACGTATTATCGACAAGATAATACCAGCGTCCCTCTGATATTACTCAGATGCCTCAAATAAATGATTAGCCAACTCCTCACACTTCCCCTTGATGTGCCCCATTAAGCAAATGAAATAGAAAGGTTTGGCTTTGCTTCCCTTAAAAAAAACCCTCCTTGGAGATTAATGACACAGTAAAAATTAAATTAAGGGGGCATAAATTGTATACAAGGTCTTTAAATGACAGGCCATTATAATGACAACAATAAACACAGGTCATCTTTTCATAGCTTGTTCAGAGCCACTGTATTAACTGCGATGCCAACTGGCGGCTTTGCTTTCTTGTTCCGTCTTCCTCTGGTTTTAAGTCAGAATGGCGATCTCCACATTGTTTTTAATCTCCCTAAATATTCACATGTTTTTTTCCTTGCAAACCCTACGTAGATCCCTTCATTGGCTACCAGATCCGACCAGGGCCCGTTTCAAACTTTTGTTCCATGTATTCTTGTATTCAGGGCTCTGCAATCTAATCAGCTAGTGTGGGGAACTTAAGGAATTTAGGAATCTAGGAACTTAAGATCTACAGGCAAAGGATTATTGTCTGTTCCACCGACATGAGCCTTTCAAGACCTGGTTGTGCAAGGGTGGAATGGTCTTCCCTTGGACCTCCAGCTGCAGGAGGATCTCCTCTGTTTTCCTAAGCGGTAGAAGACCTTCCTCTTTGATTCACTGGGTTAAGCCACTGAGCTGTGCCTGAGGTTGCTGGGATGGGTGGTAGCTTATGGGATGTTGGGGTTTTTATATATATTTATAATGTTTCATTTTTACTGTCTTTGTCTTTGATTGCATATACTTGATGTTGCACCCTTTGGTGGAAAGGGTATTATAAATATATTATTATTGTAATTGTTATCCCTCTTCTTGTTGTTACAGTCCTCCCTCTACATCTGCAGGTTTGACCTTTATGAATTTGGTTATTCACGGTGTACCCGCTTGCCTCAACTTTGCACGTGTTCCCCATCGCCATAAAAATGCTAGTGGACCTTTTGCAGTGCACAAGACTACTGGAAATCTACAACAAAGATGTTTGCCGGGAAAGGGACATTGCATGTAAAGCGGAATAGTTCTGCCAGCTTTTTTTCCTGGTTGGGTTCCTCTACCTTTTCACAATTGCACATCTTGTTTAGCAGAGGAAGACTTACTTGTCGCTTTCACCTACATATTAAAATGGATTTTGAGCACAAAAGTATGTCACAGTGGTTCAGGCTCTCCAACACAAGTTTGGTAATGCTCTCACTTTTTTAGATGAAACATGTTATCTGCTCAGTAAATGACTTTGTACACTTAATTGGATCGGAGGAATAAGCTACAGTGTCATCCCATTAGGACTGAGAAGCTTCATTTCACTCTCCATTCCCTCCTCTCAAACTTCTTATTTTCCCAGATTCGCTGATAAAAAGGGAGACTGTTACGCTCTGTTTGCGGCTCATTGGGAGCAAACTAGAACATACACACACACACACTCAGAGCAGACCTAGCAACCCACTCTTCACTCTAGGCGTTGCTGAAGGTGGTCAGCTGGAGCCCAGATTCTGCCACGGAACAGACGCTTGACTTATCCAGGCTGCAAACTTGAACTGATTAACTGGTTAGATTCATCTTTTCAATCCATCGATAAAAATCTTTCCTTGCAGCACAATCCTATGCAAGTCTACTTGAACGGAGCAGTGGCTGATAATTCCCATCTCAGTGGTGCAGCAACTTCTCTCTGGGTTTTAGTGTGGACTTTTTAAAAAACTATTCAAGGGGCTGTACCTATTTTGTGGCTATGATTCAGGACCTTGGCTAGTTCCTTTTTGAGAGTAAAACCTGGAGCAGAATTATCACTCCCACTGACATGGAAGGCCACTTCTGCCCTACGCAGTTATAGTGCTATTATTCCACTTTCAACACCCTGTGGAATTCTGGGGTTTGTAGTTTACTGAGGCCAAAGAGCTCCCTGGCTGAGAATCCTAAATGCCCCTCCCTAAACTGCAAACCCCAGGATTATTCCATAGGATGTTGAAAGTGGAATAATAGCACTAAGATGGCATAGTGCAGAAAGGCCCTATGACCCACAGGCCAATCCATTTCAGAGCTTCAAAGATTTAAAAATTCAGATTGAGTTGTGCTTAGGAAGCAATTGGCCAACAAAAAAGGCAATAGTATATTCTGAACACCTAAATCCTGTCAAATGTCTGGCAGGGGCAACTCACACCTGTTGTAGCATCCAAATAGTCATCCAGGGGCAGCCCCAACTGAAAGTGTTACAGTAGTCAAGAGCTGATGTGAGTAGAACAGCAATAGCGGTGGCAATGAGACTGGACTACATCAAATCCAATTTCATCCTCAGGTGTGTTATGTGAATAGGGCTAATCTTAGTAGCTCTACAGTATTTTTTGTTTAAAAAAATAGCACTTCCCTTAAGTGTGCAAAGAAACTGGGGAAATTAAGGAGCCATAAAAACCAAGTGAGGAGAAAGAGATAAAGCAATTTCCCTTACTAACTTCTAAAAAAAATTACTTTAAAACATAGCTTTTAGCCAAGGGAGAAGTACCATTAAAGGTATCTCTGTGGGAAGAGCAAGGAATGATAAACATAACCAGGTAAAAATATCACCAGATCTCTCTTCCGCTTATTGGAGTTTTAAAGTGCGACAAAAGTCAGAGATAATGTTTTTGAAAGGTTTGCTCAGAACTTCCTTTTTCTTCTCCTCCAGTCCTGGAGAGCAGCCTGCTTTTGCTCACTTTTGTGTTCGTTTCAATGCGGAAAAGCTTCAGATTCATCGCACTAAAGAGGCGCCTATCTCTTTCCGCTCGAAAAGATGGAATTACTTAGGGACAGAGTTGAAAAGATTCAAATTCCTCCCAGCTTGATAGGGGTAGGAGAACAGCTATGAAGCCAGAAACTGAGCTCTGTGCAGGGTGGAATTCAAAGAGCATTTGGCATTTAACTGGAATTGGGTTGTCGCATTTTTAAAAAATGAAGTGAGGGGGTCACAGAGCTCAGGTCCGGTGGAAATGGAAAGAGTATTCAAAAATATTCAGGTCACTGGTTCGGGGGTATCGGGGCTGTCCAGTTGCTGGGTGTCAGATGTGGTGGTCTTAGCACCTTCCACGTCTGTAGTTTCTGGAGTACCAGCGATGGCTGGCTCAGGTCTGGCCAGCTTAGAGGAGACGTGGCTCTCTGGGACCACTTCCACACTAGTCTGTTATAGTGCTATTATTCCACTTTCAACATCCTATGGAATCCTGGGGGCCTCTGACACCCCTCCCTAAACTGCAAACCCCAGGATTCCATAAGATGTTGAAAGTGGAATAACAGCACTAGAACAGGCTAGTGTGGAAGTGGCTTGAGACATAACAGCATTGTTTCTCCATAATCAGGTGGAAGCAGAATTAAAATGCAATCACTACGTATTCAAAATCGTTGAGTTTTTAATGGGGTGTGTTTAAGCTTTTTAAAAAGCTTTTTAAACATTTTCTGTCAAGTTTTAATTGCATTTTGTTTCACCTTGTGGGTTTTTTAAAACTAAACTGACATTTAATTGCTTTTTTGAACTTTTGCATGAAGAATTGTTTGAAACCGTAGCGTGTTTTTTAAAATCTTTGGATCCTGTTTATGGAGAAAGGTGGGATATAAATTAAATAAATAAATGCATTCCAATGGGAATCCTGTAGCTGCATAAATTCCTCTATAGAAAATGTAATTCACAGATGTGTAGATTCCTCTATGGAAACAGCTGAGCATTTTTGTTCAATGGGGAACATTCACATTTAATTCAAAGGTGCGGAAAAGGAGCCCTCGTGGGGGCACATTGCACATTGATTGTTGCATATGGAAGTCCATGCACATTTCGTTGTGCCCACTGCGGCATATCTGGCATCTCAATTCAGTTGTGCAACACTGCCCTTCAGCCCAAGGGTCGCATAGTACAATTAATAGCCAAGCTCACCTGTCTTGATGTAAACTCTTGGCCATTATTTATAAGAAAATCTAAAAAAAAAACAACCCAAAGCTTTACAATGTAGAATTTGGATTTTAAAATGCTCCTGGCTTCAATATTTGAAATGGCTCTTGTTTTGGGAACGGTGTGTGTATTAGGCTCGGCAGTGTTATAATTAGAGGACGGCGTTGCCTTGATGAAGTGGGCTAGATAATTTATAAGGTTTCAGAGCATTAAGTGGATGGCCCTCAGGTGAACAGTGCCAGTTTAAGAGGCACAGGAGGGGAAACAGAGGGCTGTCAAAACAATATTGTTTACAGCACTTGTTCGTAAAACACCTAATTGAGAGATTATGGCCCCTGTCTTACCAACCTGGGCTGCATTCATTTTTTTGGATCTAAAGCCTGATGAATACTAATAATTATAACCACTGCAGTATCCATAATTTTGAATGTCATAAACAACATTCATATTAGCAATGCAGACATGTGAAGTTCTGGAGGTAATCCTGTAAGTGGCATGCTTGGATAACCAGCCCTTCTCACAAGCAACCAGACTTTTTAGTGACTCGTGTAAAGCGTCCTCACAAATTGTGGGTATGGCTCCACCCGTCCTTCTGGGTGCCCTGGTTTGCTCACTCTTCCATCACACCGATTCCCTCTTTTTTTATTTAGTTATTAAACATATAACACATATCAACAATATAAGACAATACATAAAATTAAGAAGACAAAAGAGTACAAGGCATATAATAAAGCAATCTTACGTTACTAGACTGTAGATATAATCAATTAACAAAAACTATAAAAGGTTAAAAAGTTGGTTCCCACCCTCGTTGCAAACAGCTCCTACTAAATAATTATACTTAAATACGGAATCGTTACTTTGCACCAGAAAAGAAAAGGGGTGTTTTTAACCTATTTTGTGTATCAGACCAAGTTCTTTCTCCTGCACAATTCACAACTAACTCCAGATTACAGCAACCTTTTCCTTGGGTTTCCTTAGCAAGAGTAATTCAGAGGCGGCTTGGCATTATGCCTGCATGTGGTCACCAACCAGATCGCAACCAAAGATCCCACCGGTCCCATATTTGAGCCCAAAAAAGCACTTGTTTTATTCTCAAGGTGCCATGTAAACACAGTAGCTACCCTTGAAGTTCAGACTTGAATCCCAATTGATTTTTTATTTATGTATTTATTTTCCACAAATAGTTAACACTACACTGCCCTTCAGTTCCATGGATGTTAAGGACAACTTGTGAAAAAAGAGAAATGAAAAAACCATCTTAAAAGTAGACAGCTGCACCAAATGAACACTAAAAATGGCAGAGCAGCAATAAAACCATAAATCTGATTTGCAGCATCATGGTTGAGACTAAAGAATTAAGCAGCCTGAGCAAACATAAAAGATTTTCATCTCATGCCAAAAGTCATAACATTCTGCACCAGGTCAGGCTCCCAGAGGGAGAATATTTTGGAACTGAGACTCTGAGACTGAAATGTCCTTTTCTCCAATTGCCCCGCTCCCTTGAATCTGGTTGTCCAGGGACAGGAAATGGTGAACAGGGAGGAGGAAAATCCAAGGTACCCAAGAGATGAGTTTTAAACTGAGCATGCCACATTTCCAACAAGGGATGTGAAAATCTCTCACTCTTGATTTCATGGTGTTCCTCCAGATACCACCATGCACCTTTTCTTCCTGTAGTTCTTTGCAACACACACTCAAGCCAGCTATCTCCTGCTGGAACACTCTTGCCCATGGCCATTTAGGGGCCGGAGGAAACCCTGAGCCAGTCAAGCAGTGGCCATCTGTGTTCTGTAGCCAGCCACAGGAAGAAATAAACATCCTTCCGGATCTTCTGGGGATCCTCCAGTGATCTGGGAGGAGGATGTTGCCTTCCTGAGGCCAGCTATTGACACACAGCCAGCTGCTGAAGAGCCACTCCATTTTCCTTCAGCTACTAAATGGGTGTGTATGTCTCGGGGTGCCAGAAGCAAATCATCAAGGTACGAGTGAATGGGAGGTAGCAGAGTTATGCCAGAAAGTTTAGGCTCCACCAGTGGGATCCAAAATCTCAGAGCTGAGCCTCTGAGCTGCAACCCAATAACATGTGGGTGGAGATGGGAAAAGAGGTGAGTCAGGGAGCCCTTGGGAGGGGTCCAAGCAATCTGAAACCAGAGGAACAGAGCAAAAGTACAGACGTTGTCGCTGCAGCACATTACTGTGGTGGAAAGGCCATTGAGGAAGAAGAGCTGGAACAGAAGAGATACAAAGGAGAGGAGGCAGGGGTTGGTAGTATGGCTGATTCAAGGAGAAACCCATTGGATGTCTTTGGCTGCCTCTTGTTAGTGGCATATGGAAGCATAACTCCACCTTGTATTTGTATATGGCTGTCGTTTTGTTTTTGGTGATTACAGAGGTTGGTTGTTTTTGGTGATTAGAGAGGTTGGTATTCTCTTTTCGTATCTACAGCAAACAAAACCCACCCCTCAGGACTCACTGTTTCTACAAACAAAACTCAGTCAGTGCACATCGGTGTGCAAGGGCCTTTTGGGCCTGGATGTGGCAACAGGAGACTATCTGCAGAACTCTCCCACTCTGCTCAACAGTGTAAGGTCTTGCTCTGAATTTGCTTTCTCATTCTGTGGCTACACCCCAGTAAAACAAGTTTCTGTTTTCATCGTGAAAATGAATCCTGTGTGATGAAGTTAAGTTCAAGTCCTGTCAACTGACAGTTTAAAGAGTTTCCTTCTGCCACAGATCTGTCAACACCTTGCCTTGTTGTTTCCAAGGGAAGAAGGCGAGACCAACGTTTGCAGAGACAAGATGCACACCCCAGACCTTGGCCAGCTCTGATTAGGCAAGGTGGCTTGTCGTTTCCTAGCTGAGCAGCCCATTCATTCTTCTACCCTCATTTCCCTAATCTGCTCCCATTACTGCAGTCATGCTGATAAGCCTTTTTTTGGGGAAACCAATTAGGAAATCCTACCATTTACCATTCCTGTTGCTTTCCGAAAAGACAAAGAGCTGATTCACTAGAGTCCTGTAAAGTTATTTTAGGACTGTAATTTCCAGAATCTCCTAAAGCTTACCATTCTGACAGGGACGTTATCATCCAAAACATAAAAACAAAACTTTTCCAGCCTCTGATCGACCCATGGATGCTTCTTTCTTGATGACCATATCATCAACTGGAACCGATCATCCTTGACAAAACATTGCTGGTAGAGCTTTAGGAGCACTGCTAAGTGGAGCGAGTTCTTCTCACATTTTTTGAAAATAATAATAATCAAGTAATGCTTTGATGAGTACTTAAGTATATCAAGTGATCCACAGTCACCTTCAGCATTTCATGCTTTCACCGCTCCTTGACGAACGACTTACCTTATTTCATATCATACTCAATATATATAAACATATGTAATACCTTGCCTTATAGTCATTAGTATAACCATAATCACATTTTACAGAAGTCCAAAATGTTATTGCTTCCATGTCAGTAGGGTGAGGAATCCACTCCAGGTGTTAGCCCCCCATTTTAAAGGAACTGTCCAAGGTGCTGAAAAGTGTTGTAGGTAGACTCCAGCACCTTGGACAGCTCCTTTAAAAGTTAAAAATGAAACCTGGAGTAGATTCAACTGGCCGACAGATATGGAAGCCACCAGCCACAATGGGTGAAGCAAGTTTTTCTGTCTCCAAGTAGGCTCTCCTTTCTCCCAGGATATTGTCTCTTGAGCACATATAACGTTCCTCTCTAATCTCAGAGTAAACTTCATCCATCTTACAACAGCAGCCCCCGCAACATTATCACTGTTGTCATCATATTTATTTTCATTCTGCCATTTCATATAAAATTATGCTTGAAGAGGCCTATGACAGCAATCAGAACAATGTATTGTGAAATCAGCAAACAACATATCAACGCATCCCAATATTCTAAGCATAACAGCAATGTTTCATAAACAGCAGCCCAGCAATCCATTCAATAAAGGCAATATAGCCTGTCAATAAAGACAACATCCTTAATCACGTCTCCCCAAGGTCTTTAAAAACTAAAATATCAATCTGTCAACAAGGTAAGATTTGGGTTTGAGCCAGTGTGGGATGGAAAGCGCCCATGACAGAGGATCAAAAAGACAAGACAACCCTTCATCTTCCCTTGAACACCGAAAGAGAATCCGAAAG